>JANAVB010000627.1:0-125655 GCA_029216955.1 Iris pallida | reverse complement strand
TGAAGCAGCTATTGGCCCGAGCAAGAACTCAGTCCACAGCACAGGCTGTGCCACCGCCATTGAGCAGGACAGAGCACAACTTGTGGCTCTTCAGATTAGCAACTAATCCAAATCCGAAAGCTTGGATCTCGAAGACTTCCAAGACGTTGTTCAGGTTCGAACTTCTCAAGTTGAACGCTTAAGTGAATCTCGAAACTCGGTAGCAGTTCTTCTACAAAAGCACAACTTCTTTGAACGAAGTGATCCACAACCAACAGCCGACTTGTGCAAGGCCACTGGCCATTCGAAGCTAAGTCAGGATCGAACATTGCGTTGAGAATGCTAAGAGAGAAAGACAACTCTTCCGAAAAGCTCCCCTTTATATAGGATGAGTGTGGTCCAACCCACATGCCACGTGGTTGTCGGTCAAAGACGCCCAAATTAATGAGAAGAACCTAAACTCAGCACAATGAACCTCATTTAATTGGTCCATTTTACTGAGTCCTAGGCCACAGACTTCTTGAATTCCCCAAATGACGGCAAAAATTAAAGAAGAGGACGACCGACTCGTCCATCAAGAAGAACAGTCATCAAATGCTCTTAAAGATTTTAACAGGAACTAGCTCCCTCAATTAAGAAGCGCAGCTAGCTGACTCTTTCACACAGCTCCCTCGCTTCAACTTAGACACGCAGTGGCTCTTCCTTCTTCATGACCAAGTCTACTTATCAAAAAGCATAGTAGATCCCTTATCTTTGAAACCAAGTCCACTAGTCGCCCTAAAGAACAGTAACTCCGTTACTTGAAGCACAGTCTACCCGTCGCCCTAAAGTAGAGTGACTCCGTTGTCTGAAGCACAATCTACTCCTCGCCATAAAGCATAGTGACTCCGTTGCCTGAAGCTCTGTCTACTCGTCACCCAAAAGCACAGTGGCAACAAAATCTATGTCAGAAGCGCAGCTCTCATAGTGGCACAACCTTACGAAGTGATATGGCTTCACGTGGCCAGATGGGTGCTTATATTTTCTAGGATACCACCCTGTCGGTTTGTTTAATCCACTGCTCTTAAGATAATACATAGTTTGATTCTTTTGATAAGAGCAATATCTTATCGGTTTATTTAAACCACAGATAAAGACAGAGTTTGTTCTTGTGGATGAGAGCCATATCCAACTGGTTTGTTTAAACTAATAGCCCTCTAAGATAAGACAAAATCCAACTTTGCGGATAGGAACAGAATCTGCTCAGGTTCATCCGATCGACAAATAAGCACACACCATGTATCGTTTATTCAGTTATGTTCATAACTCCCCAAAGTTCTCGATAGAAAAGAATCCCGTGCCTGCCACGTGTCAGCTCAGCAGTAGCCCTCACCGTGACCGTATCAAGATTCTTTCATATCTTCCCATGCGACATATCTGCACAATCCTTATGCACATTGCATAGGTGCTCCCCTATAAATAGAATGAGTTTTCCTTCGATAAAGAGGCTTCAAAATCTTCAACTTTGGCACCCTCTTTATTGGCAATCCTAGAGTTTCAATCACTAGCACCATAAAGCCAAAGCAAGTTAAACTTGTCGTTAGATCGTCAACGGAGTAAAGGAGCCGTTGTAGTGCTCGATCTCCACCATCATACTTTCCTATAAATTTTTGTACTTAGATCTCCTGGTTAGGAATCAATTGTACTCTTTTTACGTTTAAAATACAAAAAGTTCGTATAACTTTTTGTCATGGCAAATAAGATGACGACTCTACTAGGGACTTCTTTCTCCTCCAACGAGAAGGTGGTGGCACAATCTAACAACAACTTGCTAGGATCTTCCCAAAAGACATTGGTCTTTGTTTCGACCAACAATCTTTTGAAGATCTTCTTTCTGAGGAGAAGTCGAGTCCTTCGAAGCGGTTCGTAAAACTGAAGAAGACTCGATGCACCTGGGTGCCTAAGGCGGCTGTGACGAGCAGAACGATGGAGAGGACTGCGATCCAGAATCTCTTGAACGATGAAGCCCTAAAAAGGATTTCGACTACAGCTGCCATGCCGCCTCGCTCGATTCCCACTCCGGGAAAGCGCAGAGGAGAGTGCGACTCCCCTATGGCGGGCCTAACAAAGGCACAACGTCGAAGGAAGCGTACAGTAGCTCAACTGCTTACGGAGGAAGCGGTGCCGGCGAGAAGATCTAACATTAACATAATTGCCTACACATCGTATAAGACTACATTGGACTCTGAACGTTACGCACCTCCTAGGGGTAACCTAAAGAGATCCAAGGCAGCACGTGCCCTACGCGGCCATAGTGCTATGCCAACCACTGTTGGATTTTGAATACTATACACCCTCTCGAGGTAAGAGGAGGAAATCCAAGGCAGCACGCGCCTTGTGCAACCAACGCGCTATGCCAATAGCAGACCAAAGGCCCGCGTTGACAGTTACTCATACAGCCAATAGAAGGCTGTATAAAATTGATCCGAGTGCTTCGATGCCTCGACCAGTAGAACCCCGCTATCGTTCGAGCACTTATGTACATAACTCGAGCCAGAGGGTACACTCGACTGGGAAAGACTCATGCAAACAGTGTTCCTGTAAGCGTGGAAGGAGTCTACCTCATCAGCAACTCTCTGATCAGGACCTAAGCGTGTCCCGCGCCCAGGAACTAAAAAGAGAGAAGCTATCTCCGTATCCTAACTCTTGTGCACAACTTCCTTGCACATGTAATAGTGGTGCAGGAATGAAGGCCTCAACACTTTCCCGCAAGCGTAAAGCTGAAGAGGAGCCTTCGGCGCAAGGTTTTCCTAAACCAAGGCATACTTGTACCCAGATAACCATCAATTGTTACTGTCATCCGGCAGCCACATCGCCACCAAGAAGATAGTTAATCTTCTAAAGACTGTAACCAATAGTAGTTGTACATCAGAGACTCGATAGGAGGTTGTCAAGCGAGAAAGAAGAGGAACTCCGTGTTACTCTATGTAATGTGGCGTGTGGTTCTCCATCTCTCACGCAGCCGTCCAAAAACCCTCCCATGTCGGCCAACAAGCCCAAGAAGAGGCCTGGGAGTACCAAGATGAAAGAACCCAACCCAGGTGTGTTCCAACACACGCGCGCCAAGTCTAGCTCCTTGTCGCAATAAGATATCATATCAGATACTGGGGGTAGCCAGTCCTCTACCATTCATGACAATCCCGTATTCCAATCCAACGAAGGATTGTATGACACAGATACCTCCGCAGGCGCAGAGAGCCAAAAAGTGGAGGGAAGCAATTATAATGAGTCAGAGGATGATTGCAATCTGCCGGTCTATCCTCATGACGATGGGACTCAGCCCACTGAACCGGAGAGCAAAAGATTTACTGTTCCTTCTACCCATCCATACATGGTGTCCGTGTTTATGGCCGAAGGTTACAACAACAGAAAAAGCAGTGAAGGCTATAGTCAGCAGAAACGTTTAGAGGTTTTTGAGGAGAGCCTAAACACGTTGAAAATTACTATGAAGTCTTTAGCTTCTATTGTCCTAGAGATCAAGGAGAGATTGACCCCCTCTGTCTCCACTCCTTCTCCAGTCCTAGCGACTAACGGTGGGTCCAATGTGCTGTCCATCGCGAGCCAAACAGTGCCAACATCATCTACTCCAACAACAATCGGGCCTACAGTGTCGAATGAAATACAGCAGGCCATCAAAGAATTATACGCTCGCTATGACGCCAAAGAAAAGCGAGCAACACTCCAAAAGATGGGAATTCGGTAGCTATCTGCTGAATGGGATAATGTAATCTATCCTCCCAAATATAATTTGCAGACACTCACGTCATTCGATGAAAAGGAGTTTCCCTGCCGATACTTGATGTACTTTACCTCAGTAATGGGGCATCTACCAAAGGATGACGCCCTCCTCACCAGAATATTTGTAGGAGCCCTGTAAGGGGTAGCCTACAAATATTTTTCTAGCCTTCCGGACAACTACATCTCGTCCTTTAAAGACACGAAGAACCTATTCCTCAATTGATTTTATGAAGGAGGAATGGACATGACGATGTTGACTCTCATAGACATCGTTCAGAAAAAAAAGCTGGTACGTGCATACATTGAGCGCTTCTGCCAGGACGCATTGAGGTTATCTTCTGGTATACCTGAGCCCATGCTTACGAACTCCTGCCGCAAGAACATGCTTCCTGCAATCAAGTTGCGGCACAGTGCTCCATGCGTAAAGTGGACGCCTTTCATCACAGAGGCAGATGTAGCTCAAAGAAAAGCGTAGGATGCACAATTACTAGGACTGAACTTCCCATCCCTAAAAGATAAAGGGAAGCGCTCATCCGATAGAAAAGACAAAAAATAGAAGCGAGCCATGACCGTCAATATCTCTAAAGGTTCGGCATCAGCGAACCCAAAGCCGACTGAAGCACAGAGGCCAAAAGAGACCGACTCTTTCAATGACGAAGAACATGAGAACTCTTCGATATGTTGGCAAAGAGTGGCAATCTTCAGCTCTCGTCTCCTAAGAGTCCCAATAAAGTAGGAAAGGTAGACAATCCAAAATACTGCCACTAAACCAGTATGTCCACCATTTGATGCATGATTATTACGTGTTGAAAAGACAAATACAGTGCCTCATCAACGCTAAAGTCATCTCACTCAACTATGAGGAGAAGACTATTACCACCAATAAGGTCACTCTCCAGTTCGAAAGTTTTTCAAGAACAGAGGCTCAAGAAGGCATCGTCTCCATCCCAAGAGCGATGATGGATGCAGTCAATCTTCTACCGGCCTGTGACAACGCCCAAGGCCTCATCCCATTTACGACACCGCGAGGCAAAGTAATGGGGGTCCATCCTTATCTTACTCCAGACATGATGACGCTTGCAGTGCACTCTGTTAAGAGAAAGAAGGTCAGGTCGTATTGCATGATCTCTACAACAACTGATGATACCCTGGTTACCACTCGCTCGGCTCACCAGCGAGAAGAGAACCAGGCTCTAGAGGAGCAAACACCTCCACCCGTTGCAGCCAATGCCCCCGATAAGTCGAAAACAGAAGGAGGTTCGCTTTGACAAGCCTTTGAGAAAAGACTCGATAGTAGGGCCAATCAAGCCCTACAGTTTTAATATATTGGCACAGCTGGCCAACACTCCGGCTCGACTATCACTCTTCGAACTTCTCCATCTCTCCAACGATACTCAAGACGCCCTCAGCGAAGCTTTACAGAATGCTAACTTCTTCCTCACTCAGGTGCAATCGTCTAAGGAGAACCCTGCTGAATGTCTACATTGTCATAATATGGTCGAGGTGATCCCTAACATCACCTTCACTTAGCAGAAGATGCTACTGAAGAGCAACCGGTACAACCGACCCTTGTACTATAAGGGTACGTTGCTGCTATTAAGGTCGATCACATCCACATCGACCATGGCTCTTCTCTCAACATCATCTCTCAAATTTTACTCCAAGCTTTGGGGATCTCGATGCGTCGGCTGACCGCGTCGAACACTATAATCAGCGACTTCAACTATGGAAAGAGTGAACCCCTTGGCAAGATCTATCTGAATGCCAAATAGCCAATCTCCAGACTGACGTTACTTGCTACGTCATTGACGCTAACATAAACTACAACATACTACTGGGACGGCCATGGATTCATGAATACATGATCGTGCCCTCTACTCTCCATCAATGCATGAAGTATGTAGCCAGCGACGGGACAATCAAGTCCGAGTTTGCTGACATCGATCCCTTCATAGGACTTGAAGCATACTATACAGATGTTGATTTATACAAATCAGTCCCATGGAATAATGATGCTAATGACGCTGACGATGAAGCAAAGAGCACAGTTTGTTTGCCATTGATTATCTAAGAACAGAATAGTTTTATGGGAGGACTGAACTTTGATTCATAATTACAAACTCGCTTGTACAAAAGAAAGCCTAGGAACAAAACCTAGAAAAAGCAATCTAAGTACAATTATTTAATTTGGATTCTGGGGGTGACGGTAGAGGCTCGGAAAAGTGCTATCAACTCTGTCTTACTCCATGGACGATCGAACGCAACCTCGGCTCCGACGAAAAAATGTGCTCTCTCTGCTCGGATGTGTTTTTGCTCTGTATGTCTCTGTGTGTGTGCAAAGGAATAATCCCTTGCTATTTATAGGAATTTGTGATGTACAGCCACGTGGCTAATTTTAGGCCACATCCTCGTAACTGTGCCTTGAGAAGTGGGCAGTTGGGGATTGGTTAAGATTAATCTTGATCTGTTTGTTACAATAAATCTGAACAGTAATGAACTGTTGGTTGCAATAAATCCGAATTATTAAGACTTGGTCAATTCCTGCCACGTGTCTAAACTGATGCTCTTGTGGTGAGCCACATAAATGATGCATCCTGGCTGAGCTGCATAAGGGACTGTCCCACAATCGAGCCGCATGAAAAGTGTCTCATGGCCGGGCCGCATAAGAGTGGCCTCATGACTGAGCCGCATGAGAGTGGTCTCCATGACTGAGCCGCATGAGAGTGGTCTCATGACCGGGCCGCATGAGAGTGGTCTCATGACCGGGCCGTATGAGAGTGGTCACATGACTGAGCCGTATGAGAGTGGTCTCATGACCGGGCCGCATGAGACTAGTCTCATGATTGAGCCGCATGAGAGTGGTCTTATGGCTGAGCCGCATGAGAGTGGTCTCATGACCGGGCCGCATGAAGGTCACACAGGCGATCCACATAAAGAACTTTATTTGGAATTTGTGAACTGTGCCAGATAATCGTGAAGATTTTCTCGTCGTTTTAGGAGCATGTCACGTCTCATCTTTATGTCAGAGCCATCATTTCTGTCAGAGCTGTCACCTTTATGTCAGAGATGTCGCCTTTATGCCAGAGTATTTATGGCCAGCTGTATAGGCCGATTTCAAACCGCATAAGGCCGCGTGGCTCTTTCTGAGCCGCATGAAGCTCTTAGGTATTTTGAGCCGCATGAAACTCCCCAAGTTTTGAGCTGTATGGAGTTTCATGTTTATTCTTTTCCATGCTTCTACAAGATCCCCTTCAAAGTTTTTAATTTATAAAATTGAAATACTTTGAATAAGAAGCATGGACATATCCGCATAAGCTTCCCTGGCCGCATAGGCTTCTCTGGCCTCATACTGGTCTTGTGCCATGTAGGCGTCCCATTAATTGCTTTTGATTTGTTTTGATTTTAAAGCCGTCTTTTGGATAGGATCCTAAGAGTCGGCATTAAATATTTAGATTTGCTTTGATGATTCTGAGCAGTCTTTTGCATGAAAGGGGATAGAATCCCAAGGGTCGGCTTTATCTTCTAGGTAGCACGAAATCCGAAGCGTTTATCGGTTCACACGCCCCTGCCAGCCTATAACTACGAGCAATTTTTGAAGAGAGAGGCTCTTTACTCTCTTCTTTCTTCAAGTTTTCTTGCCCTAGTCGCCGTCTCTTCTCCTCTTTCAATCATCAATGGCTCCCAAGCCTTCCTCCAGTGCTGCAGCGAAGGGCAAAGGAGTTGCCTCCTCGTCGGTGATCTCAGTTCACCCCTACGTTCATCCTACTATTGACGGTAAGAGTGTTGGGAAGAAACTGCATGGATTCAAACCCTAACCATAATTGCTATGTCGCATGTTTTATGTGCGGGTCTTTCTCTTTGACATATAATGCTCTTTTCGTATTCACTGAACTGCTCAAGTTCAGTGTGATGGATCCGCATAAGCTGTGCCGTATGGGCTGTGAACTCCTCATTATCCGAGCTGTATGGGGTATGCCTCATGTCCGAGCCGTATGAGAGTTGCTTCATGACTGAGCTGTATGAGAGTATGCCTCATGTCCGAGCCGCATGAGAGTTGCTTCATGTCCGAGCCGCATGAGAGTATGCCTCATGTCCGCATAAGCACCTTATGAACCGGGCTGCATGAAGACCCACAAAACAGAGCCGCATAAGCTCCTTATGAAGTGGACCGCATGAAGACCCATCTAACAGAGCCGTATAAGCTCCTTATGAACTGGGCCGCATGAAGACCCATCTAACAGTGCCGCATAAGCTTCTTATGAACTGGGCCGCATAACGACCCACCTAACAAAGCCGCATAAGCTCAGAAAATATTAAGTGGTCTTCTCTGGCTATCTTCTGACTTCTTTCTTTTGTCTTTTTAGTGAAGTTGATAGTCAATCCTGCGGGAGAACTTATGGTAGTTCGAGCCCTATCTGTTGTGGGTGTGAGGTTCGATCATTTAGTTGATCATGTGTCATACAAATTTACCAAAGATGAATCTGAGGAGAGGCTGAGGACTATCAAAAACCAATCCTTCTTCTTTCTTTCGGGCATGATGAACTCGGGGAAATTAGGGGACGAACACCTGAAACCTGCGTTCCTCTTTGGGGATGCCCTAACTGTAAAGAACTCCAACGTTCTAGATATATCTAAAAGTTGGAGTTTTTCTACTAACGGGATGGCAATCCATGTTCTTTAGATGGAGCGTCACTTTCCGCTGTCGTGGTTCAACATGCTGCCAACCGACAAAAAATTGGTGGACTCCTTGACTCCGAGCCAGCAAGGGATGTTCATGGATGACATTCACTATAATAGAAACTCGAGGTCGGGGGTCGCGAGCAGGACACCGGTTAGCCGCTACGTGATGGGGTTGGCCGTGGGTAGTTTCTTAAATGTACAGGGTCCCAACTTCCGGTTCTCTCAAGCTGACACTTTTATGAACCAGCTTGCTCAGTAGGGGTCCTATCCCACTGGTCGGTTGGCACTGCTGAACTGGATGAACCCTATCCCTTCATGGATCAAGTTGACCACATGGATTTTACGGACATACGAGAATCTTCTATGCGGGATTGGCCTCTATCATGCCATTCGAAGCACCTGTTATGGTTTGCCTATAAACAAAAAGTTGTTCATGGCTCTTCTTGAGATGTACAATCATCGTACGGGGACCTTCTTTACACCTGGAGGGGAGATGGGACTCGCCCTCCACGAGATGCGTGAAGTCTCCAGATTTCCCTGGGGAGACAAAGTCTTTGAAGCGTATACCCCTACGAATGAAGAGTTCGAGAAGTTGGAGCAGCGGTTCTCGGGCTTTGTGGCTGTCTACCGTGAATTACTATATCACCATAGTACATGCCAACAGATGTCAAAGAAGAAGGACGATAGCTCGGAAGGGAACCTTCCTCATACCAAGACCTGGCTCAGTTACCTTTTTAAGCTAGGCGCCTCAGGTCGGGTTTCTTCCCAAAGTCCTCGAACCCGGGAGGATGTACAGAACCAGGTGTCGACGGCCAAAAGAGTAAAAACCATGGGTGACAGATTTGGGAGTCAAACTGGCTCCTTTAATTACTTTTATCGGAATACCCAGCATATGTCTGATAAGGCCCTCCTGGCGGGATTTCTGATGGTATGGCTGTGGAACTGTGTTGTTTTGGGAGGGGCTGGTTATATTGAGAGAATTAGCCGTAACTTTATCCTTTCCATTGTGAAGCTGGTATTTGGATGTAGACTAGCTCTACTCTCCGCCATGGTTTGCAGCGTATACCGTGGCCTCCATACTTTCTCGTCCAAAGTCATCGCTCGTGATACGACGAAGGATTTTGAACGAATAGAGCTGCCCTACCATTATCTTATGGGGTGGTTATTGATGCACTACCAGTCTTTGATGAGACCTGGCCCAGAAGATGACGTAATTGCTGATGATGCTTTCATCTTCCAGTATCGTTGTATGCCCTGGGAGTGTAGTACCATACCAGCCTGTCGGATGGCGCTGGCGAGAGAGGACAGATACACCTTTTTTGTGTCTGTTTCTCCTTTTACTGATGAGGAAGTAAGAGGCGTACATCTTGATGGTACTGGGCCTCCCCACCTCTTGTCCGATAAGCTACTTCTCTGGTTGCAGAACATCTGTCCTGTACATCCGTTATATCACAACCGTAACTCTATCTTCTTGGAGCCTTATTTGTCCAGTTGGTTCTCTCGATAGTTCGGGTACAGTCAGATGTTCTTGGACAATCCCAGCTCTTGCCTGGGTTTTGAGGGTAACGTCATTGACGACATCCGGGATTGGCATTACTATAATACGGTTCACACCCATACCAGCTTCTCTGTACCTGATGCTAGGGAGTCAGGGCAAATTTTGTACATGGCGGCTCTGTACCATGTTATGGTGAACAAGCCCCCTAACGATTTTGACCCAAGTACCAGTTTTATCGTCGGTACTAGTTTGGAGGAGAAACCAAAAGGGTACAAGACAAGGACAAAGAAGGGGAATACAATTGATGTGTCAAACTCGGAGTCTACTAATACGGACGAAGAGGATGACCCCGATAACTTACCTCTTCCTCCTGTAGATGATTTGGTGGCAGATCAGCCCCCTGTTGCGCCTAGTCCTTCACGAAAATGTAGCAGACGTGGGTCCGATGTTGGCGTCATAACTTACTCCCGAAAACGGGCTGCTGTCAAGCTTCGTGGGCCAATCATTAGGGAGAGAAGTGAGGATGTTGATGCCGTTTCGAAGGTGAATCGAATTACAACCATCTTTTTTAACTCTTTTTTTTCTGAACTATGATCTGATCATTCTCTTTTTTCTTTGTAGGCATCAGGAGAAGTGGGCTCTCCAGAGCCGGCTACTGTCTCTGAAGTTGACCCGGCTCTAGCCACTTTAATTAGTGCTATGAGTATCGAGCTTATTTCTGCCAGGGTTCTTCCGACGACGGCTGAGGTTCCTCCTGTTGCTGACATCTCAATCCAGGGCGATGTAGGCTCTACTGAGCTAATTCCCGAGGTTGCTGAACTTCATCCGGGTGATGCTGACCCAATTGTGTCCACCTCCGGGGCGGCTGGGGCAGAGGAACCAGTTGCATTAGGCTCAAATGTCGCTAGTGAAGAGTATACGGTGGCTGTGAGTAAGCCCCAGCTTCAGCAACACTCCCCTGGTAAGCTAAGTCAAGTCTTGACTAGTGAGGAGGTTCATTTGCTCTATCTTCACATCCTTCGGGTTAAGCTGATCAATGGTTGCTCCGGACATGCAGGTCATGTTCCTTCGCTGCTAACAACGGACATCATCGGGGGAGAAGTCACCAGAGGGGATCTGGTGGAAGAAAGTATGCCTTCTTCTCCTCCAACTCATATCGAGGGACCTCCTGTCGGTTCGAGTTCAGGAGAAGAAGCAGTGAAACGGCCGGGACGGGAAGAAATGGTTCCTGCACCCTCATTGGTTCATGTGGCTCCAACCCCGGAGGTCGACTTTTCTGTCCTGCCAAGTCTCCAGATCATTCGGGCTGCGGAGGATGAGATGGCCGCTATTCAAGCGTCCTATCACTCAAAACTTATTTCCCTAGTGGCAGGGGCGTCAAGTTCCGGTGCATCTTCTTCAACTCTGCCAACTACTCTTCCTTTGACGTCGTCTTCTTCGTAAGTTATGGATGAATCGTGGAAGGACGTGGTTGATAGTTTCTACCGCCATCTGAAGCGAGAGGTTGAAGCTGCCGTGGAGAGGGGGACATCCTTTGCATTAGCCTGTCCATGTGCTCGTGGCCAAATTGAACTCCTCAGGATGCTCCCCAGCGTGGCAGGGATTATCGAGCTTTTGGAGCCAAAATTACTAGAAGCTGATCAGCTCGTGGCTCAATTTCAAGGACTGCAACAGGTCGATCGGTCTTTAACAATAGATCAGGAGCACACCTTCCTTATAATTTCCATAAAAATGGTAAGGATGGTACGGGATACGTCCAGGCCTGTTCTAATGAAGGACCTTCGAGATCTATCTCTGCAGTACGATCAACTAAACCGCAAGGGAGAGGATTGCATCGCTCGGGATGAGGCCGCCTCTCGTGGGATAACCGATACGAACGAGCAGATCCTCCAGTTTCAGAGGAAATTGGCTTCTTTGGAATCTGACCTCCAAGCTTCTCGCCAAGATAAGGAGCTGGTTTTCCAGGAAGCCGATCGGGTCACCCGAACCTCTGCTAACTTGGAGCATGCACTGAAAAAGCTTGAAGATGGTTGGCAGGCATATGTGCACCTTGAGGATGCCGATAGGTTGAACCAAGAGGCCGAGCACCGAGCCACGCTGAGGTTTGAGCGGTTAATGACCAGGCTGAAGGATCGGCTCAGAGAATTGTGTGTCGTCGAACCATAATCGACTTTTTCTTTCTTTCTTTCTTTATTATGTTCCTTCATTTTAACTGGGACATAGTCCCCGAAAATGTAGTACTTTTGATTTTCATTGAATGACTATGTTTACATCATCCCTTTTTTTGGTATTATGATATTTGCCCCACTGAGGGACTTTCTGTGGACCTATTACCCTTGGTATACCTTGGTTTTAGGTATGGATAATAAGTTTGATAGAGATACCTAGAACGACTCTGTGATAAGGTAGACATAGAAGTTCTTGGTATTGGGCAAAAGAATGCCAAGGAACAGCTGGGCTCCAAGGACATGTGGTGATAAAAAAAGAGGCGTATGCACTAGGGAACCTAGTACAGCATTTGTGGTCAGCTGTGGACATTTGTGGTCAACTGTGGACATTTGTGGTCAACTATAGACATTTATGGGCCTATTATCCTTGGCGTACCTTGGTTTTGGGTACGGATAATAAGTCGAGAGAAAACCAACATACTTACTCAGAGGTAATGAGGACGTAGTAAATACGAGGTTTTTTTCAACGGAGTCTTCTTACTCAGAGGTAATGAGGACGTGGAAGGAGTGGACTCCACGAAGGATACATAGAACAACTCAGTGGTAATATGGACGTGAAAGTTCTATGTAAGGGGTGGTTTGTTTGTGATGGAAGAGAAATAACTCAGAGGAGACATGGACGTGGTTGTTTCGAGAATTTTGTGGACCTGTTAACCTTTTTCTATGCACTGAAAGCGCGAATAATATATTATGAGAAAGATGCTCTTTTAGGGAGGAAGTTCAGAGGTATGATCATACATGACTTACTACCCAGAAGATGCGATGTAGATTCATTTGGAATGACCAGAGTGTAAGTTCAGCGGTACCTAAGGATACATAACTCAATAATCCGGTTGATTCGGAAGGTGTCATTTAGACATAATATTTCTTCAGGAACTTGCCGTTGATGGGCATCATGAGCAAGTCTTCATTTTGTTTTACGAGACGGTATGCACCATTGGAGAATGCAGCCTCGATGATAAATGGGCCTTCCCACTTTGGCTGAAATTTGCCGACGGTTTTGTGAGTCATAACCATCGGCTTCGGAACTGCCAAAACGAGATCGCCCACTTGGAATGTTCTGAGTTTAACCTTCTTGTTGAAGGCTTCAGAGATGCGTGCTTGATAAAGCTCAATTCGTTGTTGGGCTAACAGATGCTTCTCATCTAAGGCCTCTAACTCTTGTAGCCGGCGACGATAATTATCATCCGTCGTCAATCGGTAAGTGAGGGTGACGCAAAGCGAGGGGATTTGAGTCTCCAGTGGGAGAACTGCCTCACTTCTATACACCAAAGAAAATGGTGTGTTTCCAGTGGCTGTCCGAACTGTAGTACGGTACGTCCATAAGCATTTGCCAAGCTTTTTATTCCAGTCGCGTTTGTTTGAGGACACGAACTTCTTGAGGAGTTTGATTATAGTTTTGTTGAACGCTTCAGCCAAACCATTAGCCGTCGGATTGTATGGTGTTGATGGAACATTTTGGATCCGATGTTTTTTGCAAAATCGATAGAAGGCGTGGCTTACGAACTGTGGGCCATTATCCTGGATGATCCTTCGAGGCAGTCCAAAGCGATAGATGACGTGATGCTTGAGGAAGCTGATCAAGTTTGATGTCTTCACTTCTGCAAGCGGAACAGCTTCCGCCCATTTGGAGAAGTAATCCGTAATTGCCAGTATAAAATGGTGTCCTCTGGATGAAGGTGGGGTGATTGGACCAATGATATCCATTCCCTATGCCTCAAATGGCCAGGATGCCACCGTCGAATATAGGAATTCAGATGGTTGGTGTATAAAATCTGCATGGACCTGACAAGCTTTACACTTTCTTGCATAGTCTATCGCATCTGCCACCATCATAGGCCAGTAATAGCCCATCCAGTGAAAGTGGTCTTGTAATTTGAGGCCAGGTTGGTGGGCCCCATAAATGTCGTCGTAAGCTTCGCGTACAGCTTCTTTGGCTTCTGTATTTGACAAGCACAGGAGAAGCAACCCATCATAGGATCGCCGATACAGCATTTTTGTCTCTGTATCGTAGAAGAATCTGAGAGAACGTTTTCTAATAGAGGTGGCTTCTTTCGAGTTTTCCGACAAGATACCATAGAATACAAAATCGATAAATAGGAGCATCCAGTCCTGTGTCTCGTCGACCGTCAGGGCAGAATCACTTTCAACAAATTGGACATTGTTCTTAGGACAGACCAATTCATGGCCTATTACGTCAACCAAATGATGAGTATGATTTGGGACCGACAGAGAAGTGGCCAGTCCTGCTAAGGCTTCGGCTTCAATGTTCTGGAGTCTGGGAACATGTTCTATGAAGAATCCTTTTAGGGACGTAATGATGGTGATTGCTATTTGATGATATGGGATCATGTCTTCATGGCGAACTCTATATGAACCCCGGATTTGATTGACGATTAACTGTGAATCGCTATATGCTTCCAAGTACTCTACCTCCAGTTCTTTTGTAAGTCGGAGGCCGATGATCAAGGCGTTGTACTCGACCACGTTGTTTGAATAGGGTTCTATAAGGGAATATGCCCGGTTGATCACCAAGCCAGAGGGAGAAATCAGTATCACTCCGACCCCAACGACGATATTGCCCTTGGGCCCGGTTCTTGAAGCACCGTCGAAGAACATTCGCTAGACGGTATTATGGGAAGCCATGTTTGAGTTGGCGACCTCGTCCAGGATCTCTTCATATATTTTGGTTGACTCCGAACCTGGATAGGCTGCTAAAAAGTCTTCCAGAGCTTGACCTTTAACAGCCTTCTGCGGGATGAAGATCATGTGGTAGGGGGACAATAATATCTCCCAAGTAGCAAGACGAGAGCTGAGTGCGCCTGGTTTGGTCATGAGGACCCTGAGAGGGTTGACTCATGATATAACATGGATGGTTTGTCCTGTGACATAGTGTCGCGTCTTCTGAATAGCGAACACCAAAGCGAGACACTCCTTCTCGACGACGGTGTATCTATGCTCAGGTCCTATCATCATTCGAATAAGATAATAGATAGCTCGTTCATGCCCCGCATCATTGTTTTGTGCTAGTAGAGCACCGAGGGAATTCTCCATCGCTCGCACATATAGCAAGAACGGCTTTCCAGCAACCAGGGCCACCAGGACTGGATGATTCGACAGATATTCTTTAATATGTCAAAGGTATGTTGGCACTCTTCATCCCATACGAAGGAGACGCCTCTCTTCATAAGGTGTGTGAATGGTTGACATCGTCCGGAGAGATTAGAGATAAACCTCCTGATATAGGCTAGCCTCCCTTGAAGGCCTCGGAGTTCTTGGAGATTTCTCGGGGGACCCATCTCCATGATTGCCTTCGTCTTCTCAGGGTCTATATGGATTCCCTGGGAGGTAATGATGAAACCCAAGAATTTCCTACTGGATACGCCCAAGAAGGATTTGGTGGGATTCATCTTCAAGTTATGTGCTCGCATTAGGTCGAATACTGTCCTCAGATCGTGCAGATGATCTTCCTTAGAGCGGCTTTTGATGACGATGTCGTCGACATAACATTCCACTGTCTTACGCTGGTGATCTCTGAAGATGACACTCATAGCTCATTGGTATGTGGCACCAATATTCTTTAAACCAAAGGGCATTACTGTGTAGCAGTACACACCAATCGGCGTTCGGAATGATGTATGGTTTTCGTCGTCAGGAAACATCTTGATTTATTTGTATCCTAAGAAGCCATCCATGAATGACATGTGCTCAAAGCCACATGTATTGTCAATCTTTATGTCCGTAATAGGAAGAGGGAACTCATCCTTAGGACATACTTCGTTTAGATTTCGGAAGTCGATGCAAATTCGGATCTTCCCATTCTTCTTGAGGACCAGTACTATGTTGGCGACCCAGTCTGGATGTTGTTCCTCACGGATGATGCTGCTGGCTATTAGTTTGTTGACCTCAGCTTCAATAGAGTTCATGACGTCCGGACGGAACCGTCGTTGCTGTTGCTTGACCGGCTTTGCGTCCGGATGAATGTTGAGCTTATGGAGAGCAACCTTGGGGTTTAGCCCTGGCATGTCTTCATAGCTCCAGGCGAATACGTCAATGTACTCTCTGACGAGTTACAAAAGCGACTTTTGCTCTTCGTCTTTCAGGCTTTTACTGACAAAGATTGGCTTTAGAGAGGATTTATCGCCGAGGTCAACTTGTATGACCTCATCTTCGGTAGGAGGATCTCTTTGTTCGAAACGCTTCTCCCACTGCGCATCTAGCTGTTGAACCTAAGGCTCTAACTCAAGAAGCTCGGGTACGTCTTCGTCTTCTTCATAGGCGTCAACAAATGCCATGTTGACAGACCAAGCTTGTCTGAATACGTCCCCGATGCTGACATTCGAATCGAAAGTGGATGATCCAGTTGAATGCGAATGCCATTCGCATTCCTCATCCGAGCTTTCAGGAGTTGTTGCAGGTGTAACATAGCCTAGACCACGTTTGGTCTTGTTGTAATAATCCTGTGGTTTTCCAGCCGGGACTGGCAAATTGTAATCGTCGGCCGGTGCCGTAGTTCAAGCCTGGTGTAGTCTCCATATCATACCCCTGTTTTTGCATGAGGTACTTGGATCGGGAGCTATACAGATAAAGGGGCAGTCTTCCGGTGTCGGGTTCGAGATCATCTTCTTCTAGCCTGAAGGGCTGTGGGTCATTCATTCGGCCGAAGATGATTGGATGATCCTCTCCTTCGACTATGAAGCAAGCGCCTTCCACGGGAGTAAGTTGGTTCGCGGTATAGACATTTGTCACTTGTGTGTGTAAGTTGGTACCTATATTGTGTTCCATAGCATACATTATACAAAGCTTATTAAGCTCGAGGTAGTTCAAAGATAGCCCTTTATTGATAAAATAAGGTATCTTTTCAGGTGGAATTGCATCATCAGCAGAAGGAACATCAGTATGGGTAGCCACATACATGGCTAGCTCTAACTCCTCTTCGGCTACCCCCTATAATAATGAAGACTGGGAGGATGACCTGGGCAGCTTGATCATCAGGGGCTCCACTAGTGGTGCTGAACGTGGGGTCGTTGGCGCACTAGCGATCCCTAGCTTAGCGCTTGGTGTTGGACGTGGAGTCGTTGGTTCGCTAGCAGTCCCTGGCTTAACGTTTGGCTGTAGACTTGTCCTGGGAAGACAAATCGTCATTGGCTTAACAGAAGGATTGATCTCTTATGTTTGTTATTGGCCGGTTCTTGGCAGCCTGATTGTCAGTGCACTGTAGTGGATCTCGGCCCTTGGCCAGACCTTGGCAGTCGAATTATCATCTGTTCCTTTTGTGCAGTGAGCACCGAGAGACTAGTTGCTTCTCTAGTTGCTTCTCTACGCAGAGTGGCTATAAGAGGTACAGTTCTGCCTGGTTTGCGGGATTAGAGATGGATTCTCAAGGGTTCCTCTGGCCCTGCAATGGCCTCCGTCTGCTCTTGAGCATCCTCCTTGATCAGGTGCCTCTTTGATTTCTCGTACATGCAAGAATCTGTAGTAGGATTCGACCCCTTTGAAAGGATCGATGTCGACGAATTCCATCTTTATGAAGCCGTGCTTGTCGACGTATTTGAAATATTGGTACAATGTGGAGGGGACGATCATATAATCATGTATCCACGGACGCCCTAGGAGAATATTATATGAGGTATCTGCGTCTCTGACATAGCAAGTTACTTTCGATAGAAGGTCGCCAATTTGGCACTTCAGGCAAATCTTTCCAATGGGATAGCTTCTCCCTGAATTGAAACTGCTAATGGCGGTGCTGGTAGGAGTCAGCCGATACATAGGGATACGCAGGAGGTGAAGCAAGCTCTTCAGAATAATGCTTATCGAAGAACCGGGATCAATGTGCATTCGATCCACCTTGATGTCGTCGACGTATCCAGTATAATACAGAGGGCAATCGTACAGGTTGGTCTTTATAAGCATATCCTGCGGAGTGAACACAATATTGGGCATTGCACCTGTACAAGCGCTGTCCTGGAGATCCGCCGGCGAGCTCTCCCTATAAGCTTGACATGAGCCAGATATGCGTCAGCATTCTGGAGTGCTTCGTTCAGTGCGACACAAACATCTTTGGAGAGTCTCAGGAGCTCACATAATGAAAATTTGGCTGGTGTGTTGGCCAATTGTACCAAAATGTCAAAATTATAAGGCCTTTCCAGCCCTGAGGTGCGTGCTTCCGAAGTAGCTTGTTAAAGCGGGTCTCCTTTGGCTTGGGCTTATCGGCCGGCGGAGGCTGAGAAGGTCCTGGGGCATCAGCAATGGCCGGCTGACGTTCTTTAGCCGAGTTACCCGGCATGGGTTGAGTTTGAGCACCGGACCGGGTAACGACAATTGTCGCTTCTTCGACGTCGGCTGAGATTGTGCGGCAGAACTTAACTTTCTCGCCTTTTTTCTTGCCGGTGGAGGGCGATGCAGACTGAGTTACTTCAGACACCAAGTCAGGGTGGACCCACATGATCTTCCCTCATGATGTGTTGAGGGGCACCAGCCAGCAGCCTGGTCTCTGGGAGGTAGAAGATTAGCGATCTCTATTGTTGCACGGGGGATGGGTACTACGCCATCTTGGGTCCTCGTTGGAGGAAAGCTGCCGAATTGGACCGACACCATGTTGGCCACCACGGTTACCTCCTCGAAATCAATGGCCAGAGCCTTGGAATCGATGAGGTTCTGGATGTTCCGCTTCAATTGGAAGCAGTCTTGTGTAGCATGGTGGACGTAGCGATGGTAGTGACAGTACTTCGGGCTCTCCATCTCTGCAGGTCGATGTTCACGTCTTGACGTAGGGAGCTGAATCCTGTCTCCTTGTAAGAGCATGTCAAAGATGGTCTTGACATGGCTATCCTCGAAGGAGTAAGTCATCTGCGGCCACTGCTTCTCTACCTGCTTTGGTTCGGGCTTCTGGGCTGTGTTAGCCACCATAGCCTGTTTGCCCTTGTTGTTTCGGTTGTTGGAGGAATTACCGCCGTTGTTGTTGTTGGCATTAGGGCGTTTGCCCTTGTCTTCTCTATCCGAGATGTGCAATCCCAGTTGGCGAGCTTTCTTCAACTTGGCTTCTACGCTAGTGGCGCTGATGATAAAGGTCTTCCAGTCCTTAAATTGACTTTTGCCCATCCAGAGGCTGATTGTGGGGAGCAGCCTCTTTTGGAAAATTTCAATTAAGGAACAGCCCGGGTTACCGGAGGGCAACTTCATCGCGGTTTTGGAAAACCGCTAAATGTAGTTCCTTATCATCTCCTTCTCTCCTTGAACAACGTCCATGTGGGTTAACATTGTCACATCTTGTCCCACCTCATAGAACCTCTCCAAGAACATATGTTTGAAGCCGGCGAAGGAATGGATGTAGTTGTCCGACAAGTTGCGGTACCAGTCGAATGCGACCCCCTCTAATGCCCCAATGAACAGCCTTATGAGGATGGAGTCATCATAGGGCAGATGGTCTGTCGTGACCTTAAAGTAGGTTATGTACCGACTCGCAGATGTCTTCCCATCATAACAATTGATGTTGAATGGTTTGTATCGGAGAGGGAAGGGAACATCTCTCCATGCAGCAGGATACGACTGTCGTATCCTGAGATCCTGAGAGTTTTTTCGGGCGTGAAACATTGCCCGGAGCTACTGGACTTCCCTTCTTGCCTGCCTGGCCTCTTCTGCAGCAGTAGGAGCCGAGATTCTGGGTGGATTGTCGCTCGGGGTTGGTACAGTTGTGTTTGAGTCTGCATTGACGGCGGAACCCAAGCTTGTTTGGCCAGGTGTCCTTCCTTGGAGAGCTGTTAGAGCCGCCTTGATCTCGTTTACTAACTTAACCAAGGTTTGAAGTATGGCCTCAAGAGTGTCGAGGCACTGTCGATCACTGGGACCGTCTTGATCATTCTCAGTCATGAATACTGTTCTCACATGAGGAGCATTAGAAGGAACTGTAGAAGACGTGCTCTCCGAATCATATCCCCGAATGGAGAAGTCGTCGGGGTATGTAGGAACATTTTCCTCCGGTTCGGACTCATAGGAAGTACTACCCCCTGCATAGGAGGTTGCCTCATCTTAGCACTTGTGGACGTCTTCAGGGACGTCAGCATCTGCTACATCTGTTGGGGGGATTATTTCTCCAGGTTCATCATCTTGGAATACCAGATTATTGTGGATGTTCCGGGGAGTGCTACCCCCAGCTTCAACTACCCCCAGGGATGAAGATAACGAATCTCCAAATGTTAAAGATTTTGTCTTAGAGCGGGTACCCTGATAAACTCCTCTGGTGACGGTTGTGGACAACCGCTTAGATGAGGGTCTCTTAGCCGTGCTGGTTGAGATCATCGGGCTGGAGACATTTACTTTCTTCCCTTCCTTGCCGATAGGAACCTTCCAGGCAGAGTTATATGAGGCAAAAGGAAGCTCCTCGTCTCTCGAGCTTTGTTCTAGGACCGGTCCTGGCTGCTGTAGTTGTTGGAAGACGGACTGCCGGTCCTCTCGTACTGCTATCTTGTTGCAGCAGCAGATGACAATGACTTGAGTGCAGTGATGTCCATAGAAGGACTCTCCACACACCAAGGTTTCTTCTCTTTTCTTGTGCTTGTGAAGGATCACATCACATAAGTCAAGTGTATCTCAGCAACCTTTATACTTGTTTTGTGGCCCCGGGATTCCCGAGCACATGAGTGCGTTGGTATCATGTTTGCTCCCTGATACGGGGCTAGTAAAAGTACTTACCCTTGATCATTGTTGAGAGACACTTGAGAACCACCCTGTCCGTTGGCCGTCGGGGGTTGGACACGGGTGGTTTTG
Organism: Iris pallida; assembly: GCA_029216955.1. Lineage (NCBI taxonomy): Eukaryota > Viridiplantae > Streptophyta > Magnoliopsida > Asparagales > Iridaceae > Iris > Iris pallida. The sequence continues at coordinate 104,727 of JANAVB010000627.1, read as the reverse complement.
TACAACTTTCCATCAGAGGCCCGCATAACAGTTAGCGGGACTCTCTGATGGTCAGGAGTTGGTACAGCTGACTGAGCTCGCTGAGCTCGTGCTGTCCTAGACTTCTTCGTTCTAGCACCCGAGGGTGCATAGTAGGAAGAGTCCATGCTGTGCCGCACAGAGTCTGGCACATCCTCATTAGAGCTTCTGAGGTCAGGATCGTATGACAGGCGGTCGAAGACTGAACCCGAGCCGCATAGGACAGATGGTCTGCGGCTGGGATTGGATGCCGCATAAGCCATCATCCTGCGGCTGGGCTTGGCGGCCGCATAAGCATGCTGCATGCGGCTGGGATAGGTGTCCGCATGAGCAGTTTGCTTGCTGCTGGGATCGGAGGCCGCATGAGCCTTCTGTATGCAGTTGGAATTCGTGGCCGCATGATCCTTCTGCATGCTGCTGGATTTGGCGGCCGCATGAGCCTTCTCCATACGGCTGGGATTGGTGGCCGCATGAGCTTTCTGCATGCGGCTGGCACCCTTATGCGGCCTTTTCTTAGACCGCATAGAGTTCCCATTTGCCCCTATAAGTCCAGCATCGTAGTGCTTTCCTTTGTCGGACATGGAGACAGCAGGGTTCTCTGCAGCCTGAAATGGGGCCGCATGTTAGTCTTCTCCGCCGTCTTAGGCAGCAGAGAACACTTTTTCCAGAGCTTGGAGAGGCACAATGGTTTTGGGCCTCCACTCCCTGTGGGCCTTCTTCGTGCCAGCTCGCTTCTAGACCGGGCTAGCGCTCCCCTTGGAGAGCATCTCTTCAAACGCTTGCTGGTCAAAGCGAACAACCAGCATCTGTTGCGTGGAGCCAAGTATGGCTACGTCCGATTACGTCATCAACTTCTCAGCAGTGGAGAAGTTAGTCCCCAGCAGAGTCGCCATCGTGTTTGTCATTGATTATCTAAGAACAGAACAGTTTTATGGGAGGACTGAACTTTGATTCACAATAACAAACTCGCTTGTACAAAAGAAAGCCTAGGAACAAAACACAGAAAAAGCAATCTATGTACAATTGTTTAATTTGGATTCTGGGGGTGACGGTAGAGGCTCGGGAAAGTGCTATCAACTCTGCTTTACTCATTGGATGATCGAACGCAACCTCGGTTCCGGCGAAGAAATGTTCTCTCTCTGCTTGGATGTGTTTTTTCTCTGTATGTCTCTGTGTGTGTACAAAGGAATAACCCCTTGTTATTTATAGGAATTTGTGAAGAGTGGGGTGTACAGCCACGTGGCTAATTTTAGGCCACATCCTCGTAACTGCGCCTTGAGAAGTGGGCAGTTGTGGATTGGTTAAGATTAATCTTGATCTGTTTGTTAAAATAAATCTGAATTGTTATGATCTGTTGGTTGCAATAAATCTGAATTGTTAAGACTTGGTCAATTCCTGCCACGTGTCTCAACAGATACTCTTGTGGTGAGCCGCATAAATGATATGTCCTGGCTGAGCCGCATGAGGGACTGTCCCACAACCGAGCCGCATGAAGAGTGTCTCATGGCCGGGCCGCATAAGAGTGGCCTAATGACTAAGCCGCATGAGAGTGGTCTCCATGACTGAGCCGCATGAGAGAGGTCTCCTGACTGAGCCGCATGAGAGTGGTCTCACGACCGGGCCGCATGAGATTGGTCTCATGGCTGAGCCGCATGATAGTGGTCTCATGACAGGGCCGCATGAGAGTGGTCTCATGACTGAGCCGCATTAGAGTGGTCTCATGGCTGAGTCGCATGAGTGTGTCCCATGACAGAGCCGCATGAAGGTCACACAGGCGATCCACATAAAGAACTTTCTTTGGAATTTGTGAACTGTGCCAGATAATCGTGAAGATTTTTTTCGTCTTTTTAGGAGCATGTCACTTCTCGTCTTTTTGTCAGAGCCATCATTTTCGTCAGAGCTGTCACCTTTATGTCAGAGCTGTCGCCTTTATGCCAGAGTAATTATAGCCAGCTGTATAGGCCGATTTCAAACATCATAAGGCCGTGTGGCTCTTTCTGAGCCGTATGAAGCTTTCTGAGCCGCATAAAGCTTTTTTAGCCGCATAAAGCTCTCTGAGCCGCATGAAGCTTTCTGAGCTGCATGAAGCTCTTAGGAATTTTGAGCCGCATGAAACTTTCCAAGTTTTGAGCCGCATGGAGTTTCATGTTGATTCTGGGCCGCATAAGAATTACTATTCTTTTTCATGCTTCTATAAAGTTATCGCTGAAGAACAGTTGAGGGTTCGATTAAAGGGGAAACCTCTCAAGACGTCGACTCCCCTCGGCATTAAGCTCCGAGGAAAAGCTCCGGCTAGATCATCCTCGATTTTGTCATAGGTTGGCCAGGAGCCTATACAAATAAGGCTCCCTCGAAAGGCTCCAAAGCCAACTCTAAGGACACACGAACCTCCGACTACAGCCCCCTTAGTAGTCAAGCTGAAGGGGAAACGTCCTCTACCTTCTTCCACAACAGCCTTGGTGCTCATGAATAAAGAGTTGGGAGACTACGTACGCGCCAATACTGAGGCGCACTCTTTAGATGATGTAATCCCTTGGGATAAAATTTTGCATTTCATTAATAGGAAGTTGTCTTTGAATTACTCTTGTGAGCATTGGAACACTAGGTATTTCTTAGACAATGCCCTACATATGCTGCAAACACAAGTGACAACCGCCAACCTCGCAAGTTGAGTTGTCCCTTTACAAGACGCCTACTTCTTGGTTCCAACAAAGAAAAAGGAGGAGGAACCCATCATCTTTGGCCAATTGGAGCACCCGCAGCGACTGGCTCCGGCAAAGCCAGAACCCAATAACGGCAAGATGCAACTCTACCGTTACACTACTCAAGCCAAAAAAACTCATCCAAAAAATGGATAAACATGCATAATCAGAAAAAGCAAAATGACAACAAATAAGAGAAAAATATCCAACTATGATGGTCATCTTTCCTGCTCCGTCCTCAACTATCCGAATCTAAAATCTGGCGTTGCGCAGATCTATTCGGGGTTCGACCTGCCCAATTTTTTTTTAGGTTTTGGCTGTCGATTCCTTGATCGAAAATCATCTGTCTGCCTCTGGACTGCTTAAAACCAGCATCTCGTCCGGCGTCAGAAACAGCCCCACCACCATCACGATTAATAAAAAATAATTAAAATTACATCAATCTTATGCCTCCCGAAGGAGTTCACACATAATCTAGATTGAAAAATTAAAATAATAAGCACGATCAACCTTCGTGATTTTAATTACATCCACAACAACAACAACATCCACGACATGTTCGTGGTTTAAACAACACAATCAAAAATATGCATTGGACCATAATAATTGGATCTAAGATGCCTACAAAACTGAGTTAGAACAGATCTACATCTACCGACTATTATACAACGCAGGTTCTATTGGACAACATGGATGTGTCAATCAATATGTAGATCTAAAATGGCTCTGATACATAGGATAACTAAAAATTCAGAGTCCAACTGTAACGCCCGAGTCCCATAATACATATGACCAAGTACGTTGACATGCTATCACGCCCCAGTATCGGAATACTGAGACGGACTAGGCCAGCTACTCCATATGAGGTATATAAATGTCATACGGCGATCGTGGCTATCAAGAGATAAGTGGGTGTATTCTATAATCAAGTCTCCTATGGTCTCACAGAGCATCTATGTCTCAATCAATCAGAACAAGAAGCAGTAAATAATGATCATATAAGACAAAGAAGTAAGGCGTCCCCGACGCTTCATCAAAATGATTCATGAGCCTAGTTATACAAAATGATAAGCTAGTACCGAGAGTCAATAGTACATAACTATAGACAACTGCAGTCTGATTTAATTATAATTATATAAGAGGAAACTAATGTCCAGAACAGCCGGCTAAACAGGTGCCGGTGGCTAAATGCCAAGTACAAAATAGAAGATATCTGAGCAGTGAAGAAAAAATCCACTTATGGTCCCTGGTGCCCATACTCCTGGTGTGCACCATTGTTCGGGTAGAAGGCTGGATCCTCTGGCGCTGCTACGAGATCTGGCCAAACAAAACAAGCGGGGTCAGGCCCCGAATAGCAAGTACCACAAGGGAGCACAAAAGAGTGAGATAAAACCCAAGCATAATAATAAGACTTGATTCAAGAGTTATAGGCTTATACCAAATCATCGAGACAATACGACACCCTTACAACCAAACAAGGACAAATGGTGCCAATATCATGACGAGATAAGATATATCCTATAACCATGGGCATGTGAAAGGCTTCTGATCGCAACTACGATCCATAGCCTATCGCAGCACAATAGCCCAACCCAACAACAAAACAAGGACATGGGAGGTCGGCTTACAAGCGACCAATCAATCCTACGACTTTATATGATTTGCCTGCGTTATCCCAGTAATGCGAATTATAGGAATCCTTAGATCGTGTCAACCCAGCAGGGCTAGCCAAACCATTATATATATACACGTAGCACTTTGATTATGCACCGGTCCCCCGTAAGACCACCGTGCTAAAACATATAACACATAGCACGTAGGAATCGGATATAGTCATCCACTATAGGCGAATAAAACTGTATCTGTGGCGGCCAACCAGACACGTCAGGACTGGACCTGGGGTGGCTAGTATGGCACGATCTCGAGATTCTATTCCCTCCCAATGCTTCTACCGATTTAAGTTGCTTAGATTAATCCTATTTTAATCTTGGAATTACGTGTCATGGTTACATGTTCATCATCCTATATGTCGAACCATAGTATAAGTATGAATCCACATCGACTCAAGAGTCCCAAATCTAGATCCATGCCTAGTGTAATGCATCAAACAATAATCAATATACCACGACAGTATTACTGACCAATTACCATGTCTGTGCTGAAAGGTACACATATATTGACATATAACACGAATAATCACTTAGCACGTAGAGTCATACCCCAGTGCACTCATTAAATAGAACCGCAGTGCATACAAATATTGTATCTCAATACACATTTAGAACAGGTACCGACAAGTATACAGGTAATCAGGTCAGAAACAATGTCAAGTCAGGAAGTCACACGGACCCCTCGTGACATAAAAGTCACATATGAATTCTGGTTAAAGTGAGACATGAGGATCCTTGAAGCCAAGACAAAGATCTACAACTTTCATGTTGGGAGTTGGAAGAAATTCTGGCAACAAATCAGCCAAATAGGACATAAAACAACAAAAAATAGCCAAATAGGCATTATACGGCACTATGCAAGTCATGCGGCACTATTCATCCATACGACACTATTCATTCCTGCGGCACTATTCATTCTATGCGAAACTATGCTAGCCTGCGACACTATTCATGCCTGTGGCACTATTCATTCCTGCGGCACTATTCATTCCATGCGACACTATGCAAGCCTACGGTACTATGCAAGCCATGCGGCACTATTCATCCATGTGGCACTATGCAAGCCTGCGACACTATTCATGCCTGTGGTACTATTCATTCCTGTGGTAGTATTCATTCCATGCGACACTATACAAGCCTGCGGCACTATATAAGCGATACGGCACCATTCATCCATGCGGCACTATTGATCGTCCCTGCCAGAACCAGGACAGATGAACATAGAAGATGTCTAAAACTTGCTTTTGCCATAACTTTCTCAAAACAAGTCAAAATCTAACTTTTTAAAGGTCAAAATTGGGTAGAATGAGATTTTCTACAACACAGGACCATTAGTTTTCGAAAACAACCAAGTTTGATAGATCAAAACATAAAAATTCATAAATCCTAGTTTTAGAAACTTAGATCTACACAAAACTAGCCATTAAAATCGGAAACTCCAAGAACTAAACTTGTAGAGAATGAAGAGCAGAACAATATAGATAAATAATATCAAAGGAAAAAAAATCAAAAAATGAGAATTCAAGAATCTCTCCATTTGGTGCAAGGTCTACTTGCCTAAATGTTGGTTGGAGGAAAAAAATGAAATAAAAAGTGAATGAGAAGAGAGAGTGTAGAAGAGATTATATAAAGGGGTTGGATTGACTCAAAAAACCCTAAGCTTAAGCATGTTCTAAACCATATGACTAATGACATATTAAATGCTACATGCAACAATTAATCAAATTAATTAAATAATAAAACCCTAACCACAATACGGTCCAAAAATCCTATCATCGAAATAGTGAACCACGCCTACAACCAGACAAGGACAAGGAATGGCACACTAATCCGCACCGAGATACTGTTCCATGGCATGGCCAGTTATAAATACATGATACATACAATCAAGATACGTGTCATATATCATATACAAAAAATAAAAAATTTACGTATTCCAGGAATGAGGAGTGACATCTCTACCCTCCTGAGAAAAATTTCGTCCTCGAAATTTCGATAAGGCTAGTCGAGTGCGCTCTCAGATCACGAAATACACTCATGACATATAACAAGCACAATTATCAAATAATACATGACATATGAACAGATTAGGAAAGCAATAACAATTAAGTAAAAGCACAAACAATAATCATACCCTAGAAGGAAAGTGATCGAAGATATACGAATAAAATATGTCTCCGAGTCAGTTAGGTAGGAATTCGTCCTCGAGGTCCTACACTGACTCCCAAAGTGGACAAGGGTCAACGCTTGAGATAAGTCGGTACCAATGACTTAATCAAGAATGAGACTCTGCCCAGGACGTACTCTCGTAATCAAGACACATGATGAATATCACGTATAATATGATATGAGAGCAGATGAGTGAGACAAGAAAGTTGCATTCACACTTCGAATATAGAACTCAAGGAATTATAATGAATAATACTCAAAACTTACCCACAATCTGACCGCCTTCAGCCAACCTCTGTTCTAATACTCCAAATTCTATTTGCCTCTGCCCCTGTTGGACTCTCTTGTTGCCTTCCCTGGCCCTGCAGTTGTAGACTCTGCGACCCTGTCTGATGCGGTCCTACCTAATGTTGTGCTTGTCGGTACATCTGAGCTTGCGTCAGTATGGACGCTGGGCTAGTGGCCTCACGGCTAGTGCTGGCCCTTGATACGGTGCTACCTCTGGAGCTGGTAACGCCAAAAACTGTTGAGCTGGCCCTCCTGACCTCTGTATCTGTGGGCATGTAGCTATAAGATGGTCTGAACCTCCACACCTCAAGCATTATCCATTCACTGATCGACACACTTCCCGAGTGTGCCCTCCCTTACCATAATAAGTGCAACCCACTGGTGCCTCCTGACGTTGCTGGTGCCTCGGTTGCTGCGGTCGAACTGGTACCATCACAACTATTGTGACCGGAGCTGCAACGAATACGACGCCAGGCGCTAGTGCTGACGTCCAAAGTACTGCTCCTCCTCCTCTCGTACTCTGTGTTGAGACCTCTTCTGGCCTCCAGTCCTTACTGATAACCTTTGAATAGTAAGCTCGTGCCTCCGAGCCGCCATTAATACTGCATCGAATGTCTAGTAGTCGTACCCCTCGACCAGCTGTATAATCTCTAAGTGAAGTCCCTGCTTGAACCTCATTGCTCTCTCTGGATCTGTCGCCACCATCGCCTGAGCAAACTTACTTACCTGCAGAACTCCGCTGCATAACCATCCACCGTCCTACCAGCCTGCTTGAGGCTGATAAATCTCTACTGAAGTTCATACCGAGCTACCACGCCAAAGTAATTGGCCTTGAATCTGGTACTAAAGCTATCCCAAGGAATATGACGCCTCATTCCAACCTCTTCCGATGCCCACCAGCCGCGGGCGAGATCCTGAAGTAACAGTCTAACTTGGTCAACCTTCTCTTCTGCTGGAACCTTTGCTTCGATAAATGTAGCCTCAATATCCTGAAGCCAAGCATCCATCGTGATGGCATCCTCCATGCCGTCAAAGTATTTCGGGTTAAGTCAACAAAACCTCCCGACGCTCCTGAATCATTCCTGACACTTCTCTCAAGGGCTAATTATATTTCCTGATTCAGTAGCACATTCTGTTCTTGCTGCTGGGTCTGTTGTTGCTGGGTTGCCGTCTGGTATTGTTGGGTCTTTAATAACCCTCTGATAATCTGTAATAGTGTCGGTACATCTAGTGGTACTGGTACTACCGGCATCACTGGAGGTACGGTAACCTCTGGTCTCTGCGGCTCAACTGGCTCATGTTCGATAACATTCTCGATATGAATATGTCTAGGTAGAGGGGCTACCCTTTGCTGATCTCCAACTGGTCCCTGCTCTACTGGATTCACTCCCATGCTGGCTCCTCCAATAGCCGAGAATGATGTGCCCCGAAAAGGAAAGGATACAAGGTATCAAAAGACAGGAGGGAAAGAATCGAGGATGGTAATCAAGTTAGCAATCAAGGTGGGAGAAAGAGAAGACAAATCAGGAGATCAAGGAGAACATATTTGATTGAGACTCCTATAATCGCAACACCTCACAAGTCTGAAAAACAGACCTGCATGGGCCACCAATAAAACCTTGTTACGCCCCAGTACCGGAATACTAAGACGGACTAGGCTAGCTACTCCGTATGAGGTATAAATGCCATACATCGATCGTGGCTGTCAAGAGACAAGGGGTTGCATGCTACAATCAAGTCTCTTATGGTCTCACTGAGCATCTATGTCTCAATCAATCAAAACAAGAAGCAGTAATGATCATATAAGACAAAGCAGTAAGGCGTCCCCGATGCTTCATCAAAATGATTCATGAGCCTAGCTATACAAAATAATAAGCTAGTACCGAGAGTCAATAGAGCATAACTATAGTTAGCTGCAGTCTGATTTAGTTACAATTATCTAAGAGGAAACTAATATCCAGAACAGCCGCTAAACAGGTGCCGGTGGCTAAATGCTAAGTACAAAATAGAAGATATCTGAGCAGTAAAGAAGAAACCCACTCATGGTCCCTCGCGTCCATACTCCTGGTGTGCACCATTGTTCGGGTAGAAGGCTGGATCCTTTGGAGCTGCTACGAGATCTGGCCAAACAAAACTAGCGGGGTCAGGCCCCGAATAGCAAGTTCCACAAGGAAGCACAAAAGAGTGAGATAAAATCTAAGCGTAATAATAAGACCTGATTCAAGAGTTATAGGCTTATACCATTATCGAGATAATACGACACCCTTACAACCAAACAAGGACAAACGGTGCCAATATCATGCCGAGATAAGATATATCCTATAACCATGGGCAGGTGAAGGGCTTCTGATCACAACTTCGGTCCATAGCCTATCGCAGCACAATAGTCCAACCCAACAAACAAACAAGGACATGGGTTGGACCACGCACCATGATAGTCCATGTTCCTCAGTTGCTAACAGAAGAAAACATATCACAAATAAGTTGGCTTACAAGCGGCCAATCAATCCTACGGTTTTCTATGATTTGCCTGGGTTATCCCAGTAATGCAAATTATAGGAATCCTCAAATCGTGTCAACCCAGCAGGGCTAGCCAAACCATTATAATATATACACGTAGTACTTTGATTATGCATCGTCCCCCGTAAGGCCACCGTGCTAAAACATATAACACATGGCATGTAGGAGTCGGATATAGTCATCCACTATCGGCGGATGAAACTATATCCGTGGCGGCCAACCCGACACGCCAGGACTGGACCTGGGGTGGGTAATATGGCATGATCTCGGGATTCTGTTCCCTCCCAATGCTTCTACCGATTTAAGTTGCTTAGATTAACCCTATTTTAATCTTAGAATTACATGTCGTGGTCACATGGTCATCCTCCTATATGTCGTATCATAGTACGTGTACCCTAAATATGAATCAATATCAGCTCAAGTGTCCCAAATCTAGATCCATGCTTAGTGTAATGCATCAAACAACAATCAATATACCATGACACTATTACTGACAAATTACCATGACTGTGCTGGAAGGTACACATGTATTGACATATAACACGAACGATCACTTAGCACGTAGAGTCATATCTCAGTGCACTCATTAAATAGCACCGCAGTGCATACAAATATTGTATCTCAATACACACTTTTAGATATGTACCAGCACGTATACAGGTAATCAGGTTAGAAACACGGTCAAGTCAGAAAGTCACACGGACCCCTCGTGATATAAAAGTCATATATAATTCTGGTTAAAGTGAGACGTGAGGATCCTTAAAGCCAAGACAAAGATCTACAACTTTTATGTTGGGAGTTGGGAGAAATTCTGGCTAAAAATCTGCCAAATAGGATATAAAACAGCCAAATAGGCACTATGCAGCACTATGCAAGCCATGCAGCACTATTCATCCATGCGACTATTCATTCATGCGCACTATCCATTCCATGCGGAACTATACAAGCATACGGTACTATTCATGCCTACGACACTATTCATTCCTGTAGCACTATTTATTCCATGTGGTACTATGTAACCTACGGTACTATGCAAGCCATGTGATACTATTCATCTATGCGGCACTATTCATCTATGCGGTACTATTCATTCCTGCGGCACTATTGATTCCATGCGGCACTATGCAAGCCTGTGATACTATTCATGCCTGTGACACTATTTATTCCTGCGGTACTATTAATTCCATGCGATACTATACAAGCCTGCGATACTATGCAAGCCATGCGGCACTATTCATCGTCCCTGCCAGAACCATGACAGATGAACATAGAAGATGTCCAAAACTTGCTTTGGTCATAACTTCTCAAAACAAGTCGAAATCTAACTTTTCAAAGATCAAAATTGGGTAGAATGAGATTTCCTACAACATAGGACCATTAGTTTTCGAAAACAACCAAGTTTGATAGATCAAAACCATGAAAATCCATAAAACCTTAGTTTTAGAACTTAGATCTACACAAAACTAGCCATTAGAAGCAAAAAAAATCCAAGAACTAAACTTGTAGAGAATGAATAGAAGAACAATATAGACAAATAATGTTAAAGAAAAAAAATTGAAAAAATGAGAATGCAAGAATCTCTCCATTTGGTGCAAGGTGTACTTGCCTAAATGTTTGTTGGAGTAAAAAAATGAAATGAAAAGTGAATGAGGAGAGAGAGTGTAGAAGAGATTATATATAGGGGTTGGGTTGACTCAAAGAAACTCTAAGCTTAAGCATGCTCTAAACCATATAACTAATGACATGTTAAATGCTACATGCAATAATTAATCAAATTAATTAAATAAATAAAACCCTAACCACAATACGGTCCAGAAATTCTATCATCGAAATAGTGAACCATGCCTACAACCAGACAAGGACAAGGGGTGGCACACTAATCCTCGACGAGATATTATTCCATGCCATGGCCAGTTACAAATACATGATACATACAATCAAGATACAGGTGCCAGATATCATATACAAAAAAAAATCAAAAATTTACGTATTCCGGGAATGGGGAGTGATACATGCTAATTGCATACATACGAAGAATACTCCAATATATAGAATTCTCGTACGTATACATAAGCTGTAAAATATATGTAATCATAGGCCATAATACTATAACTACATCTCATCCATAGCTCAACACAAAAGATCTCAGAAGTCCAGAAAGAATATAAATAAACGAGTCAAAAAGATAGCTGGGTGGACATACCCACAGCAAACAACTATGAATGATAATCTCAAATAAACTGGAGTCCGCCCTCCTCAAATAGACATAAAGGAATAAATAAGATGTCCACTATGAGTCTCAAAGTATGGAATAAGAACTAAATATCAGCATGTGATGCATCGTCATCAATGTAGGAAGGATCCAGTGCCATGCCGTACTCTTGGAGGAAATCGTCTAAGCCTGGAGAGATCACCAGGTCCTCAACGGGATGTAACAAGATACAACAAAATAACATGCCAAATAAACTGTGATATATAATAAAATAATTGATGTATACAACAGGGTGCCTAACCATTCTACAGTAATAATGCAGTTAAGAACAAACCTTCAACGCATGTACACTCTAGCTACAGGGGGATCTGTATGGTCCCTCAGGGATACCAGGGACCTCAAAGCATAACATCAATCAAATGTCAGAGGCCGCTAGGATAAGGAGCAGGGGTATCAGGACCATATCTCTAGCAAAGCTTCCGGCAATAAAAAAAAGTGCATACGTTACCCATACGCTAAGGAACTATTCTCCCCACCCAATGCCTAGTAGGGTCACATCCATGACTCATATGAACCTCTAGCAACGGCAAAGTCTACTAACATGCAATTCTATGGGCAGTTACTCCTAACTGTCGTATGCCTCATACATATCGCTGGCCAGCCGACTACGCGAGTACGTGTCCTACATGTGACTCACAATAAACGGTAAGCATGTGTTGAGGCCATATGAGATATACCAATACCTCATCATCAGTGGGTAGTCACTAGAGCTAGGCCAATACAAAAAAATAAAATAAAACAAATAAACGACTGATGGAGTCACTTGCACCCAAGTATGGCTTGGACGTACCAGTGATAAAAATAGGCAGTATATGTGAATAAAGTAAAATAATGATAGAAAATAAAGATAATAAATCATATAGTACAGTGGAAAGGTATCTTGCCTGAGGGTGGTACGTGAAGTAGCAAAGTACAACAGTCAGAATCGTCAGCAATAAAGTCAAAATCTGCAAACAGCTTCGGATGTTGAAACAAACATCATGAATATTTTTGGTATAAAAAATATATCTTAAAATGCGTGTCCAAAGTCCAATTCTAGACACTAGGGCAAAATCATAATTTTGGTCAAAATGATGTCCATCGTTGGACCCGTTTTGCACCAAAAAATATACCAGTACCTACGGTCTCTAAATTCATCAAACTATATGTCTACAGGTTCGGTTTGACAAGATGAACCCAATCATATGTCCAAAGTTAGATTCTGGAGGGCTATGTACAATTTTGCCAGTTAGATTGGGTTACGGGCCCGCTGAAAAGGCATTCCGGTCGACCTTCTCATAGTCGGACCAAACATGACATACAGGACCAAAAAATAATACAGTCTTATTGGCTCAAGTTTGGTCTCGAGATGACGAATGTGCACAAAGTTATGGGATAGTTTGCAAAGTGGCCGATAAGGGATATCTTGGCGGATATGCTTCGATTTCGTCGTACACGCATAAGAAAATCGATTTCTATCAGTTCCCACGTCGGCAACATCATATGCATCTTTCAATTCTTATGGGTTGCAACCACCTCGCTCGATTTATCGGGGTGCACGTCGTATCTGGAAGATTTTCGTAAAAATCTAATTTTCAAAAACAGGTTTTTCTCTATCTTTACAAACGAATTAATGACTGATTAGTGGCTGATAAATAATTCTACAGAAAGGGTTTTACAGTGCTACTAGTATTCTAGAATATTGTTCAAAAAGTTTTATAGAAGACCTAATGAGTTGACAGGAAACAGTCTCTAAACATGAGTAGTTGAACTACCTAAGACTGCTTACGAAACTATTTTTCCTTATAGTTTGACTAAATTTTTTGGATTAATAGATCAACGATTTTCAAATCCAATTGATGAGATATCTAAAGGGTTATGTAGGCTTTCTAAAGAAATTTACGGCAACAAAAATGATCGAATATGGGCAGAGATATCAAGGCAAAAATTCGGGTACTTGGTGGCGGGATAGAACAGAGTTGGCTCTGTTCGCTGTCGGTTTTGACGCTCGTAGCAGCACTCTGACCAACTGTGGCAGCTGTCAAACGAATGTACTCGGGTGCGAGGTTGTCGAAAAGGCTTTGGTCGAAGGAATTGAGTTGGGGTGCTGGGTTGATGGGGTATTTCTTAGGATTTTCGAGTTTCTTTCGATGGGTTCTTTTTATACTCGAATTTTTAATCCTTAATTAATTCGACTTAGGTATCCAATTTTGATTAAAATTGAGGGTTGAATTTCGTGGAGAATCCTAATAGGATCATTCCAAAAAAAATTCGAATCAGTTTGGTGAAGATTTGAGGAAATTCGGAATTGAATGTCCACTTCTCGAGCCTTGCTGTGTGCGGAAAGGAATAGGGGGCTCGGCCAAGCCGAGTATTGTTCAAAAAGTGAACAGTATCACACATTTAGCAATACCTCCATATATAAGCCATATATCACAAAAATCCCTAATTTTTTATAAAGTTTAATATTACCTTATAAGTATTTTAGGAGAATTATTTCGAAGCAAGTATACATAATATCATTTCCAAGAAATATTATATAAATCAAGTACTTATGGAATACCAAAAAATACTAAATAAGATATATATAAAAATCCTATATAAAATAGGGGATTTATATCCTACCCAACTTATAAAAATTTTGTCCTCGAAATTACACTAATTGTAGGGGGTATGCAATGCAATGTGATCGAAAAGGAGCTACTAAATAAAAATCGTACCTTAGTTTTCGAACAGATGGGTTAGCGATTCTGAATGTCATCCTCGCACTCCTAAGTAGACTCTCCTGGTGAGTGATGCTTCCATGCTACGTGAACCAATAGAATGGATTGCTTCTGCAACACCTTCACTCGGCGATCAAGGATACCTACCGATTGCTCTTAGTACGACAAGCTCGGACCATTGGTGATTTCGGAGTAATCAAGGACATGATGTTGTCTGCCACGTATCTTCTCAGCTGTGACACATGAAACACGTTATGTACTCCCTCTAACGACGATGGCAATGCCAATTTATAGGTAACTTCTCCAACTTGTTCCAAGACATCTAAAAGACCAATGTATCTTGGACTCAACTTGCCACGTCCTCCGAATCGACTCGTGCCTCTAGTCGGAGATATCTTCAAGAAGACATGGTCGTCTTTTTTGAATTCAAATGGTCGACGACGGTTATCTGCCCACTGCTTTTGTCGATCCTACGCTGCTCGCAGGTGGTCTTGTATCTTTTTCACCTTCTATATCATGCTCACAACCAACTCAAGACCCAATATCTGTCGCTCTCCTATATCGCTCCAACAAACAGGAGATCGACACTTTCTACCATACAACACTTCAAACGGAGCCATCTGAATGCTCGCTTGATAGCTATTATTGTAAAAAACTCTACAAGATGAAGGTAGTCTTTCTATGATCCCCCAAAGTAAAGCATACACACTCTCAACATATCTTCTAGCATCTAAATAGTACGCTCTGATTGGGCGTCTGTATATGGGGGATACGCTATGCTAAACTTCAAACGGGTACCCAAACTTTCATACATGCTTCTCCAAAAGTGTGAGGTGAACCTCGAGTCTCGATCTGATACGATACTAACTGGCACACCGCATAGCTTCACTATTTGCTTCATGTACATGTTAGCCAAGACTTCTGTAGACTGGCCCACTTTAAAAGGTAAGAAGTGGCTGACTTGGTAAGTCTATCAACAATCACCCTGACAGCATCTTGTCCACTAGGACTCCGATGAAATCCTATGATGAAATCCATAGTGATGTGCTCCCACTTCCACTCAGGAATGGGGAGTGGCTGTAATAATCCAACTGCCCTCTGGTGCTCTGCTTTCACTTGTTGGCATAATAAGCACTTGGCCATAAAATGAGCTATCTTTTGCTTCATTCCGTGCCACCAATAATACTGTCGTAAGTCCCGGTACATCTTAGTTCCTCCGGGATGTATGGAGTAAGTCGAGCTATGTGCTTTCGCCATCAACTCCTGTCGTAGCTCTCCGTTTGGAACATAAAGATGATCACCACATCGCAATGTCCCATCTGGATGAATCCTCAATCTCGTCTGCTCTCCTGCTTCGGTCCTCTCTCTAAGTCGTCGAAATCTAGCATTTGTAGGTAATACTGCCTTGATCCTCTCTACTAGCGATGATTGCACTTGGAGATTGGCTAATATGTCATTAGCTCATGGCAATACGACTTCAACACCAAGCTTCTGCAAGTCTTCTATCAACTCCTTCTGTGTGGTCAAGAAATGAGCCATGGACTTATGGCTTAATACGTCTGCCACAACATTAGCCTTGCCCGGATGATAATGCAGCTCGATCTCATAATCCTTCATTAGCTCCAACCAACGTCGTTGCCGCATGTTCAACTCTTTTTATGTAAAAACATACTTGAGGCTCTTATAATCAGTATAGATGTCTACCTTCTCGTCGTACAAGTAATGTATCTAAAGCTTCAAGGCAAAGATGACTGCTGCAAGCTCTAGATCGTGGGTTGAATAATTCTTCTCGTGCACTCTCAATTGTTTCGATACGTATACTACTATACGACCGTGCTGTATCAAGATGCATCCCAATCCCTTTTCGGATGCATCGCTGTATATCATAAATCCTTCCGGCCCTGATGGTAGCGTCAAGATAGGTGCAATGGTCAAGCGCTTCTTCAACTCGTCAAAAGCGACTTGACACTCATCCGTCTATATGAACACTTGGTCCTTGCAAGTCAATCGTGTCATGGGTCCCGCTATTTGTGAGAAATCTTCCATGAACCTTCGGTAACAACCGCAAGTCCAAGGAAACTTCTTACCACAGAAGCTGATGTGGGAGAGGGCCACGCTTTGACTACTGTGATCTTCTCCAGATCTACAATATACCATTACCTGTAACAATATGCCTAAGAAATGAAACCTCCGTAAGAAAAAAATCACACTTGCTAAGCTTCACAAAAAGTTGCATGTTCCTCAAGGTCCCCAAGACGATTCATAGATACTGCTCATGCTTCTTTTAGCTCTTCGAATAAATCAAGATATTATCTGTAAAGATGATTTCAAATTTGTCCAAATACTGATGGAAGATCTTGTTCATTAGGTTCATGAAGACCGCGGGACCATTGGTCAAACCGAATGGCATAACCAAAAAATTGCAGTGCCTGTATCTTGATCGGAATGTCGTCTTCGGAATATCTTTCTCCCGAACCTTAAACTGATGATAGCCCGATCGTAAGTCAAACTTAGAGAATACCTTGGATCCACTCAGCTGATCGAATAGATCATCTATGTACGACAAGGGGTACTTGTTCTTCACCGTCACTGCATTCAAGGCTCTGTAGTCTATGCACATGCACACTATCCTGTCTTTCTTTGGCACGAATAAGACGGGTGCTCCCTAGAGTGATGCACTGGCATGGATAAAGCCTTTCTCTAGTAATTCGTTGATCTGCGTCTTTATCTCTACTAACTTCTTGGGTGCTAGCCGATGTACTCGCGATGAGATAGGCTCGGCTCCTGGAATAAGCTCTATGGAAACTCAATATCTCGACCGGGTGGCAGTCCCGATAAATCCACGGGAAATACATCTTGGAACTCAATGATGATAGGTGTTGAGGGACGTCATGCATCATCATATGAGTTTCTAATGCAGGTGGATCACTTTTCTCCTCTTACTCCTCGAGTGAACTTGAGCTCCGTCTCGTTTGGCGGTCTAAAGGTGATACTACCTCTATGACAGTCTATGATTGCATAATACTGGCTCAACAAATCCATCCTAAGAACTACATCAAAAGTCGTCATAGGAAATACAAGAAGTTATGCTTTCATCTCCCTACCACATATCAGTATAGGAAAAAGTCTACAAATACCACTAACAGGTACAACTCCTCCTCCAGTGATGATTATAATATTTTTAGATAAGGAAGTGATGGGAATGCTGTGTCTAGTGGCAAAGGTAGTAGCTATGAATGAATGTGTGGCTCCAGTGCCAAATAAAGTAATGGCAGGAAATGAAGCTACTAAAACCACACCTGCTATGACTTCTGCCTCGGTCTCTATATCCTCAACAACTATTAAGAATGCCTGCCTATAATTCTGACCGGGGTCCTGAGCTCTGGCCTTCTCGAACGGTACTGACTGGGGAGGTAATGGTGGGCGAGGTGCTCCTATTGCTGGTCGGGGTGCTGGAAGTGCTAGAGCTGCCGGCCTCGGGTTTGCTGGTAATAAACTAAGGCCTGCTGTTCGGGACAATCCCTCACCTTGTGTCGTCCTGAACCGCATCTCAAGCATGCTCCAAGTCGAGTGCGACAGTCCTTCAGAAGGTGTCCCTATTTCCCGCAGTAGTTGTAGGTGGGCTTCTGGTAAGGTATGGGCCTCTACTGGTACTACCCTGTGGGCCTCCTGATAGGTCCACTCTAAGTCGTTCTAGCTGGTGTAACTACTGGTGTATGGCATTTTGTATCTGTTGTTCCTTGCGAAGAAGCTCCTGGGTACGTGCTTCCACCAAGACAGCTGTATGAGAGACTCGAGACTGTATAGTAGTGTAAGTCTTGAGCTCTGGTGCAATCCCCTGATGGAATATCTTCTTCTTCTCCCATTTTGTTGGGATCAATGCCGCACCAATCTACTCAAGCGATTGAACTCTGCATTGTACTCATATACCGACATGTTCTCTTGCTTCAGATGAAGGAACTGGTCGTAGAGAGAGTCTCGAACATGGATAGGAAATAATGTAATACCCAGTCCCAAAATACTGAGGACTAAGTACGTAGACATGCCAGCTGTATACATACGAAGTATACTCTAATGTATGGAACCCCCGTATGTATACATAAGCTGTAAAATACAGTAAAACCATGATAACTAAATCTCATCCACAAAATCAGAAGAATAATAATATAAATCAACTCAAGAATTTGTCACTTATACATTTAGTTGGGCGGAGACAATTCTACTACCAACTATTTTAAAAGGGAGAAATATATAAGGAAATGATAGATAAAAATGACAAGATAAACCAAGGGCAATCATCTTCGAAGGAAGGGAGAAGATCACGGCCTTGGCTAGAACACCTACAAAGTCACAGAGCACACACCTGGAGAGATAACCAGGTCCTCAGAGGGATATAACAAGATACAGGAAGAACATGCCATAATAAACTGAATATAAAATATGTCACAAATAGAAGTAAGTGACAAGACCTCAATAGGGTAACCTGACCATACTAAAGTGAACATGCAGTTCAGAAACAACCCTTTCGACGCATGAGCCCTGGTTGTAAATGGGATTGGCGTAGTCCCCATATAGGGCACCAGGGGCCTACATCCGTAACGTCTGAAGATCGTCAGAGGGCATCATGTGCAAGGGGCTACGTCCATAACCCTCTAGAAAACGTCAGAGGGCACCTGGAGCCTGCGTCTCCGGAGGAGAGCACAGGTAATCAGGGAAGTGCAAAGAAACCCATACGTCAGGTATCGTTCTTCCCACCCAATATACCTATCTAAGTCGCATCCGCGATCATGTACCTCTACTAACTGCTAAGTCTCCTAGCATGCCTCTATTAGCAGTTAGACCTAACGCATGTGCACAGGTGATCAGTCAACACGGAAGTACCTCTACATGCTACTCATCTCACACATATCTTATGGTACAACAGTGTCAAGGATTACGCAATACACTACAGAGGGTAGTCCCTTAACTCTAGGTCTATATGCAATCAAAGAATGACAAATAAGCAAGCTAATACCACTAAGCAGGTAGTAAATCAAGAACTGTAATGATGGTACCACTAGAAGAACTTGAAATAAATAAACAGTGATATACAATACTAAAGAAAATACAACTAAATATAAGCAGTAAATATGGCAAGGTATCTTGTCTGAGGTTGTGTACAAAAAGGCGACGTCCAATAGCTCGAACCGTCAGAATAGTGAAGCGATGAAAGCCAAATCCCGTATACATTCTGCGATGCTGAAATAAACACTATGAATGTGTTCGAAATATAAGATATGTCCGGGAAACGCCTGTCCAAAAGTCCAATTCTAGAACAGGGGCAAAATTAAAATTTTGGGTCAAAATGATGTCCGTCGTTGGACCCGTTTTGCACCGAAACGCATGCCAGAACCTACGGTCTCTAAAGTCATCAAACTACATGTCTACCGGTCCAGTTTGAGGAGACGAACCCTACGGTATGTCCAATTTGGATTCTAATGAGCCGTGCACAAAATCGTCCGTTGGAGCGGCGGGCCCGCTAAAATAGCGTTCTGGTCGACCTTCTCAGAATTGGACCAAACTTGGCGTATAGGACAAAAAAAATGATACGGTCCTTCTGGCGCAAGTTTCGCTTTGACTCGACGAACGTGCACAAAGTAATTGGGAAATTTGCAAAGAGGTCGATACGGCAAATTTCGACGGATAAGCGTCAAATTCGTCGCACAAACGCAACAATTTGAATTCCGTCAAAGCCCATACGTCTGTGAAGTCGATACGCACCTTTCGATATTTTCGGTTCGCGACGTCGTCGCCCGGATTGGTGGGACGCACGTTGAATCGAAGATTTTTCTAATTTTGTAGTTTTTAAAAACATATTTTTCTTTATTTTTGAAATCAAATAACTTTCACATACGTAACTAAATCTAGATCTATAAAAGAGTTTTATTCTTGTATAGGTCTTCTAAAACTGTTTGGAATTGATTCACGAAAACTCTAAGTATTTAATTCAGAAAATGCCATCAAAGTGAAGGTTGGAACTGCTCTAATGCCCTGGTTTTGCTCAAATTTTTGACGATGTTTGAGTTGAATTTCTGAGCGAACTAATGGGTTAACTCCAAATCCCTTTGAAGGGGCTCAAAGTGGGTCATATTGGCTTCCTCTATGATTTTACAGTTCGTAAATCGGTGAACTATGCAAAAAGAAATTCGACGAAAAACATGCGCTCCTGAGCGGCGGAGTCTGCGCGCGAAGCTACTGTTGTTTCGGGGTTGCAGCGGTCTGCTGTCGGCCTCGCCACCGTGTATGGTTGGCCAGAGGCCACCTGTGGCGGCACGCGCGCGAGGCTGAGGGTTGCCGTCGTCCAGATGGAGGGGTCGGGTTAGGGTTAGAAGATTTTTTTTCCGACGGCACATATATATATGTACACATATGCACGTTTGGGAACAAGGCTCGGGATGGGTTTGTTGAACAGTGCACGAGTACTGTTCATCAGTTGAATTTTTTTTAAACACTTGTATATATTTTTATATTTATATACATATAAACACTTGAAATAAATCTAAATAAATAATTTATATAAAATCTTATAAAATTCATAAGAATATTTAATATTTTAATAGATAATTGAGCATTTGAACCTAATAGCTATCTACACTGTAGCCTCTCTTGGTAATATTAATATTAGCAAATAATTCATTTATTAATTCCAATATAATTTTCATATATAATAAAATGCTTATAATTAAAGTAAAATTTCTTTAAACTTTAACAAATTAAAAATACATTTTTGATACATTTAGTAGATAAATTTGTTACCAGTTCATATATGTATATACACATTGTAGCTTTTATCTTGCTACCAAAATAATTAACAAAATAAAAAAATTAAGTAAAAATATACTATAAAAATATATGGAATAAAATATCTAAAATTTAGGGGTTTTACATCCTAACCAACTTATAAAAAATTTGTCCTCAAAATTAAAATAAGTCTAATATCTGAGAAAAATGGAATAAAATATAAAGGAAGAGTAATATTTCAATATCGTAACTCGGTTTTCTAAAAGATGGAGGTAGTTGTAAAAGTAATTTATGTCATCATCCATATTCTACAAGATGATGTGTTATTGGTTCAAGGCCCTACCCAACTTATAGAAGTTGGCTGACCGTAAAATCGTTATTACAAGAATTGTGGTAGGGATAATCTTTTTATGAAAAGGGACGCGAATATTGGACACTTCTGACCGCAGTCCCGGGTTCTAAGTGAGATTGGATATTGCCATGACGTTCTTGGTCAATAACTTTTATAAGAGGATTATTACAATCTAGAATCGTTTGAATCGGCCATGCTTTCAACAAAATGACCTCTTGCTCAAATACAACTAGAACATGTCGATTCAAAAAAAATTTAGTCTTCGCCTAACATAGGTACTAAGAGATGAGATCACAAAAATTTAGGAAGTAGAGTTTATGGGCAAAGAGTTGAAAGTCCTTAGTGCAGGAAACCTTTCTATAGAACTTGATTAGGTAAGTGTTTGAAATCTTCAAGTCATAACGACTAGTATGTACGGGTTGGTATTTGGGTGTTGTGTAAGAGCTTGTGCTTGCTTGAGTGAAATGTATATGTCATAGATGTGACGTGTCTTGCATGAATCATGGACATTCGGCCTATTTGTGAGAACAGGTCATTATAGTATGGTTAAATTCAATTAGAACAAAATGGCCATCTATAGTTTATTCTAGAAAAAAAAATATGTCATACATGTGGTGTAATTGAAATGGAGCACAAGAATGAGCATTTGTGTGGGATGTGTATGCCATGGTCGTAGAGTGGCTTATCTAGTTCATGAGGGTGAAATTTGTTGAAAGGAAGTAGCTAGTGTTGTACTCCAATTACCAAAGTCATGGCGAGGTATCAAATAATACGGATAGAAATGAACATTTTAAATGAATGTTTTATTAGTTCGATTGGAACCAGTCAATCCCAATCCTTTGCTAACTCAAAGATGCCCAATGTTTCTTAGAGTGGATGGCAATCTATGCATTACAAAAAATATTTTGTTTAGCGAAACTACAACTAAGGCACGATACTGCATTGAAAATCAAGGTCGCGATCTTTTATCGCGAGTATCCAAACGCACAAGCAAAGGAATATGGAATGCGATACGAAGATTGTGTCACAACTTCCAAACAGACGAAAGAACGGTTACGAATAGAATCCACGTTGGGCATCCCATTCCCAAAAGATAGAGTACACTAAGTTCAAGGTTCTACCCAACTTATAGAAGTTGGTTAATTATGGGAAGCATAGTAGTAGGGCCTCTATGTAGGTCAAATTTTAAGGAGTTATTTGAGAGTTTGAGACAGTTATGATCATAGTCAAGTACTCTACAAGAAGTCTAGGTATTACTTACTTAACATTGCTCATACTCTGACCATGTTTCTTCAAGGTAGTAGGAGTGGTCTTGGTTAAGTATAAGCGGAAACAAGTTTGTACAACGAGATTCTATTCTTTGCATAACATAGACTACGAAGAGATACGAATAAGGAATTTACGGAGGGAGGCTTAGTGGACCAAGAGCTGGAGACTACACCATTGATGTAGGGACCTACCTCATAAAGTTTGGTTTTTATGGTCCAAATACGACGTTATGTGTAGATGGATTAAACTGGGACTTAATGGTTCCCTAATTGGATATCAATCTTTGATAGAATAAATCATGGGTTTTAACTATGTTCGATGTTGGCCGAACATGATCTCATAAAATCGATCTGAACTATTCCTACTAGGTTAGGGTAACCAAGAATAGGTTCAAGCTCAAATGATTGGGCTAGTTGCTAGTAGGGTTGGTTAACTAAATTCCTTAAGCCCAAAAATGCGCCTTCTGTGACTTTTATGTTTAAGTAGCACAAGAAGACTCAATTGAGTGGCATACTAGTAGTATGTGCATAGTGGGCTTCGAGTAGAGCACAACCATATATTGGGTCGAAAGATTTGAGTCAAGGTTGGATATCTAATTGAGGTTGAAAAGTACATCAGTATTACGGTAAGGGTTATAGCTAGCCTTTTTGACCTGAAAGTCATATCATGAAAATATAGTACAAGGGGACGTGTTTGAGTGGGACATGATATGCCTCGATAAAGGTGGACTCGTCTAGGTCTTGCATATGAAATTTGTTGGAAGGTAATAGCTGATCTCGTGCTCCGAATATCAATATCACGGCCAAGGACACAAAAATGATCTAAATAGAAAGTAGGTGTTCATAGAGCACTAATTATCATCCTAATGGAAACCAAGTTATCCTAATCACTCGGAAGGACTAGTAAATTCTAAAATGCAGCAGGCTTTACAATCTATATTCTTCCGAAATTCCTTTCTAGAAGTTAACTAAGACACAGTTCTATGGTTTAATGAAGTTATTCAAGTCGGGGTACCATACTTTAAATTTTTGATAATAAGGAATAGAGCACGAGGTAATAGAATAGGTGATACGGTGATCGTACCCCGATTTCTAATAAATGGAAACGATTGCATACAACGACACGCGTGTCGATAAATAGAATGATCCACTCGTCCATAGTATACTAGAGTTATCGGTGGGATAACGAACTCTAAAGTACGCCATATAAAAGATCTTCTAACGACTAAGTCGTAAACATCTATTTATGTTAAGCCTGCCAGACGATGGTTATAAGGGTTCTGGTGGTATTGAATGTAGTGCTTAGGCATCCCTGTTGATAACGAGTATAACATAATGACGGGGCGTCATGCTACAGTTATTGGCTAAGCTGGTGAAGGTGTTGTTCTAATGCTAAGTCACTCCTTTGATAATAGAATTTCGTACCTAGAGTAACATCTGTTAAATCTCTAATACTTGTCCTTGCGTTTTGTCTATTCCTCTCTTGTCTAAACTGTGGGTGCCTAGTCAAGTAAGGGTGGAGCTAAGGATGTCATGACCTGCGCCAAGAGTAAGGGCACAAGTACGAAACAACGTCCTAGCCTGTGCCATAGAAACGACATAGAATGCTGTCTAGGTCTACTATCTATCAATAATTATAATATTAAAACCTGTCAAGAATTGTCAACTCTGAATAGAGGACAAGCAATGCCAATATAATATACTCAATCACAAACTCTAAGAATGATGATAGATAATAATGAAAGATAAAGACAATACGATTTATAAATATCATCCTGAAAATCCAATATAGAATAATACAAGTCCAAAATCTCTGAGTCAACAATCTCAAAACAAATAACTAACAATAATAACAAGCCAAGTAATCTGGAGACAAAGTCTAGTACTATACTAAAATCAGCTAAACTATACCAAGGCCTCATCTGCTAGAGATAGCCCCTGCTGCACTAGGGTCTCCAACTCTATACCAACCACGTCATAAAGACCGTAATAGGTAGGGCACTCCTACTCATCATCTGTAATATTTTTAACAGGTCCAATCAGGACGGGAACGAGTACAAAATCTAAAACAACAGTTCTAGTTAGACAATATTGAAAATATAACAGTAGATAGAGAGAATATACTAGGTAAAGTAGAACATACATGCATCCTGGCAGGGTATATCAAAACTGTAAATGAGAAGGATAAGAGAACAGTTTATATCATGTACGAAAATCTGGAACTGCTATCTATGAGAGTTTAGCACTAGTTTCAACATATGATCGGCTTAAAAATTGATACAATGTTTGGCCTGGCTAATCATACGTGAGTGTATGATTAACACTATACAGTGATGATACAATGGTGATATAATTATGATACAATGCTAGTATTGTGGGGTATTAATCTGTAGCTCCCCTTCCCAAAAATGTAGAAATATTTTATTATTATTTTTATAGTTATTTTTAGATTTTTAATTATTTAGATTATTATTACGGTAAATGGTTTTGCCATGTTTAGGAATTGGAGTACAAGGTGACGAAAAATCGTGGCACGATTAGTACAGTGACGTGCCTCGACTAGTACATTGGCCATGCCAGGGAGGACTGAGCCGTAGGGATGTCCTAACTAGGAAAACCAGGCCTAGTCACCACTTAACCCATATCGAAGATTGTTTTTTTATTATTTATATTATTGAGTTTATGGAAACCGGTTATACCATTTTAGTCCGGACTGAGCCCGAGCCTATGTAGGTCATGCGGCGCGTCCAATGACATCCGTGTTGACGGAAATTTGGGATGAGTACGTTATATTATGTTTTAATGATTTAACGACTATTCCTAAATATTCGTGATTTTAATATTATAAATATTATTATTTTGATATTTAGTGACTTTTGTATAAAATGGGTCCTTGTGTATTTTGGGATTATTCAACTGTACGCAATGGCATAGATACCATTATTGAGTTATTGAATTTGTTATTATTGTTATTATTTTTATAGAGATTTTATCATATAATATTATTTTATTATCATTGCATATATTACTTGTCAGATAATTGTTATATAAATATATGCGTGTATTCGTATCTATAAAAATAGGCCTTGCACTATGAATAGATGCTATTGGGTTTTTATTTAGATCTTATGGGAATAGTAGATAAGTAAATAAATAAATATATATATATATATATATATATATATATATATATATATATATATATATATATACATATAATGTTTATAAAGAAATATTTAATTTATATTTTAATGTTTGATAAAAACTTCTAGTAGTTATAAGGTTTGCTTAATTTATATTTAGATTTTAATGAGGCTTAAGATATATACATATATGGGTTTACCATATATTAAGAATTTCCATAATATTAGATTGTCATTTTATAAGTATATATATATATATAATCAAATGTGTATTTGGTAATAAATAAAAAAAAAGAAAAAAAAAAGAAATAGCAACTCACGAGATATTGGACAGCCAATATCTCGCGAGTCACCAAAAGGGGCCAACCCGCGCTCAAGGAAACTGAGCAACAGGCCCAACCCCCACATGTTAAGTCCCCACAGCTGCTATAGTATATATACTTATATAGAGAGAACCGAACCCAACTACGTAAGCAGCAAACCCAAGCTGCCTAAACCCAAGCCGACCCCAATTCTTAAAACCCAGCACAGGCCCAGCAACCCCCCCAACTGTGCACCCGAGGGCAGTTAACCCTGTGTTTATCCGCTCGGCCAGCCCGAGCAGCTGGCCCAAGCCCACACTGGCCTCCCCTGTCAAACCAGACCCGAGCCCCCACTGTTGCGCGTACGAGTATATAGGAAATAGAGGAGAGAAGAACGCGCAGCAGCAGCAATCTCTCGTAAACCCTAACTCCCCAACAAACGCGCCTCCACCCTGGACTACTGGGCGACCCACCTCGACACTGCGCCGCCGCGCAGGGCGCGTCGGATGTCACGCCCCAGTACCGAAATACGGGGACGGACGTAGGCCAGCTACACCGTATAAGGTACGAATACGCTATACGGTGATGACGGCTGTCAAGTCTGCTGGGTATCCTAGCATGCAATCAATCTATGGCCTAAATCTGATCTCATGGCCACAGGCAAATCACAATGAAACAACATCAAGAGAGATAATCATATGGAAAGCAGGGAATACTCATATAAAAATCTGGAATCTATAGTACAGAATAATAATGTAGACAAGTATACCTTCCCACAGTTCCTAGCATGGTCTGGAACTGAAGCACACCCTCCAAGTCAAGTCTGGAAGATCCACCGGGTCGGTCTCAGACAATCTGGGAACAATCCAGGGTTGGTCAGGCCAACCGCAGCAAGTACCAGAAAGGAAGGCTCAAGGACGGGCGAAAAAAAACCAGCAGGATAAAATATGACAAGAATAACATCTAAAAACAGTAAATAAAGGTGAGGGATCGTGCGGTACCAACGCACGATAACAATCCACAAGTATAGTGAAGCTAACACAATCACAATCTCCCTAGCATCCACTAACACCTGCATTGTCAGCTGGAAATCAATATCAGTTGGCTAACAGGCAACAAGCCAAACGATACAGAAGGACAAGCGGCCACACAATACCTACGGCTTGCTATTATTAGCTAACTAAGGTTATCACAGGCCTAATTACTAACAAGATGCAATGAGACTTCAAAGTCCAGCTCCTGCTTGCTACTACCCGAATGGCCCCAGCAAAAAAAAAAGATAGATATAGCAGGCACACTGCAGTAAGATACATGTACCCTAAAGAAGTGCCACACTCGACGGAGAGCTGGGAATGCGCTCATCTCGACGGATAGCAACAATCCCTAGTATATATATAGATACATAGGGCCGGGGCCAGACAAGCAACAGGTCACTGGGAAGTCCCCATGAACTACATGATTAATCTAGTTATTAGCCTAGTCAGTTTCATTATGGATCCCTGACCGTGGTACTCAAGGATCCATGTCCTAGACATGATGCAAGACAAGACTGGACTGGTGGTTTATACAAGCATAATCAAGAGAAATAAACCACGGTGTCAAGATGGGGTCATGCCTAGCAAATCAGGACTGGCTGTCGCAACAGCGGTCAAGAGTAAACATGTCATGTCAAGAGTACTAGTCAGGAGTGCGCCACCACGGGCCACTATCAAGAATCAGGAGTATACATGCCAGGTTTACTGTCAAGTCCAGAGTGCTAGTCAGGAGTGCACCTCCACGGGCCACTAATCAAAAAATCAAGACAGGTCCAGGTCATCGTATAATACCAGGAACAAGGTCAAACCTATCAGTCACAAGAAGTCACATGCCCAAATCGTGACATGGATATCAAGTCGGGTACAAGATCAAAATCTCTACTATAATAGCCTGTCAAGTACACATGGGAACCTACAGCTCAAATCATCAAGTCGGTCCATCCACCAGATCAATCTAGCAAGAGTCTCCCATCCATGATGGAGTAAATATCACGTCAATAAAGACAACCACCAAATACCAAGCTCATTCCCCTCACAATGCTAGGCCCTCTGACTCACAAGAATCCTCCAAGTCAATGATCACAAGCCACTAGAAAACAAGCCCCTCAACTACCAAGACACAACAATCAAACCAGGTTCCCCAACTACCGGAATACACAAAGGTACCAGGTTTGGGCGTTTGGGAAGTCGAGTAAAAATCATATAATAATACCCTCGATATTCTCCTCGTTCCACGAAATATTCGAAATCACCAAAATCCAAGAATCCACATAGATCCACCAAGTCAATATCCCAAGATCGTACTCTCCATAATAATCAATCCTCAGTCATATCCACAAGTCGCAACTCCCAATACATAGGACAGCTGTCAGCTCTATCTGACAGACTAGGACAACCCCTAGGATGAAGGGTCAGGGGACAAGAGTCCGGTAATAAATGCCGCCGGAAGTGGCAAGGATTACATGGACCGCTCTGGAGCAAATCTCCAACCCTTAAACCAAACAAGGACCAGGGTTGCAGACCGTCTCCCGAGTGGAACCGTTCTCCTTACGTTATCCGACGGACAAGACATGTCAAGACGCTAGGCGACTAATCTAGTCGGGAGTCTACCTGGCAGGCAATGGGATCAGGTATACTATACCAAGGGGAACAGGCACGAGCCCAGTCCAGCAAACCAAAGGAATGGTTCTGCCCAGTCCTTCGAACCAAATTCCCGATCGGGAATTTTGGAAAAATCCGGCAGAGTCTCCTCTGTATTCTGGACAGGAGCTCCCAGCGAATTGGGACTAAAACCACCCGGCGCAACCCGCCGCAGAATCGCAGGCTGAGAACACTAAGTCTCAGCTACCAGCAGCACTATGATGCGTACTGGGAACAAGTCGATAGCCGAGAACACTAAGTCTCGGCCTCCAGCAGCACTACGATGCATACTGGAAAATCAATCGAACCCGAGACCACTAAGTCCCGGCCTCCAGCAGCACTACAATGCATACTGGGCGCCAAGCTAACATACATAATAATAAAATAACCGCCTCGCAGGGTGCATCACAGCACATGCTCATAATTCTAACCCAAGCGCAATCACAGCCACAAGAATAGTTCGCCAAGCCGTTACCCGACTGCGAGTCGGACACGGAGCATACAGGGACAATCCATACATGTGAGTCGTGCTCGTGTCCTCGGAGGTGTGGCTGACCCATCCGAGTTGTCCGATACGGTCTATCCCAGTATCGGACCAAGCTATCCTAAGTTATCATCATGGCAGATCTACTGCTAGGCTACACTAATCATGGTTATAAAATTTACAAGTACAAATTAATTAAATGAAATAAATTCCAGAAGAGAGGACAAGAGCCGTCGATGAGCAAGGGATACTTGCCTAGAGGGCTCGGCTAGGTAAGCAAGTCTTCGGCGATCTGGATCCAAGCTAGCACGTCCATCGAGGTCCTCAAAACACAAAATAAACAATCATTAGAATTAAATAATAAAATAATAACAGAAAGCACGGAGGATGGCAGGAGGCTATACCGTGCGGGTCCCGCAAGCAGCGCAGGGATCTGGCACGGAAACTGAGGCACGCAGACCGATACGGGCACGCAACCCGAGACGCACACGCAACCCGAGACGCGCACGTTGATCGAGGAAATCACGAATATCGGGATAGCACACAAATCAATGCGACACGCAAATCGAGGCGTGCATACGAATCGAGACGGAGCGAGATTCAAGGAAGCACGCAAATCAATACGGCATACAAGTCGACGTATGCACGCAAATCGATGCGGTACGAAGTCCAAAGTGATACACAAACCAAGGCGGCACGTAAATCCGTACGTACACGCAAATCGAGATAGCACAAAGTCCAAGGTGGCACGCAAACCGATGCGGCACACAAGTCGATGCGTGTACGCGGATCGATGTGACACGAGAATCAAGATAGGCACAAAGGCCAAGACACGAAAAATGAGGCAGTGCGCAAACCGAGGTGGCAGGCAGCGCGGGGCTCGAGGCGTCCCGCTGCCCTAGGCAGTACGTAGACCGAGGTACACACAAAATGAAGCGACACGTACACCAAGGTGCACACGACCCAAAAACACGGGGAACGAGGAAGTGCACCAACCGAGGGTGCGCTGCCCGAGACGACACGCTGTATGAGGCAGCACGCATCCCGAGAGGTTCGTACCCCAAGGCAGCACGCAAACCGAAGAAGTGCACGCTGCACGAGGGCACACTGCTCGAGGCAGTACACTACACAAAGCAGCACGCTGCTCGAGACAACACGTGCCCCGAGGCACGCGGATCGAGGAAGAGAGAGGCAGGCGGAGGGGCTCACCGGGGCTGGCCATGTCGCGGCGGGTCCGGCGGAGGGAGGACAGCAGCAACAGGAGGAGCTCCGGCCAGGTCGCGGCGGCTCTGCGACAGAGGAAGAGCGGCAGCAGCAGCGCTGCACCACGAAGGGGAGGCGGAGGAGATGGAGACGGCAGCGTCGGCGGAGGGTGTGGAGGAGGAGGAGAAGAAGACGATGGTGGTGGCGGTGGAGGCTGGAAGTCGTGGTGGTGGCGGTCGCAGGGGTGACGGGCGGCCGGAGATCGGGGGAGTGGCCGGAGGTCGGGGGAGGTTGAGTGAGCGGGAGAGAGGAGAGAGGATTAGGGGGGGTGGCTGCTCCAGAGATGGTGAGGAGGGAGAGAGGGGAGTTAGGTAGGGGGAGGGGGAGAGTTAGTTTTAGTTTTAGGATTTGGGTTTGGGTTTGGGTTTAAATGGGTAGACATAGGAATATAAAATTTAATAATAATGTTGATAACTATAGCAATAACAAAAATAGGAAAAATCCTAAAATAAAAATAACAACTCTACCATAGCAAAATCAAAATCTAGAATTTAAATAATAGTTTATGCAACAAGTACGAAATTTTAAAAGTCCTCCCAAAATACAAAATACCATCATATACCCATTTTCAAAAATAGGGATTGACATCCTACCCACCTTACAAAAATTTCGTCCTCGAAATTTCAGAATTATCAGAATAGGGTTTTCAAAACTAGTACATATATATCTGCCATTAAAAACTCTACCCACCTTACAGAAATCAAGTAATACAATAAGAAACGAACAAAATCTCAACATGAAAACATCAAAGAGAACAAGGTCTAGCTAAATAAATCAACTCGCAAGGTAAATCCAAAACATCGAAAGAATCTCAAAAATCAAAGTCTCGCATACACGAAATAACCCCATAAATCAAAACAAGTATAGAATGTCGAAACAATGTCTGAAAACGTAAAATCCCAACTGCATAAAAATCCTCATAAATCATAAAATACAGGATATCTGTCTCGAACCGATGACCGTAGTTCCTAATATCCGAAAAATGTGTGTCATGGTCATTCCTTGCCACGCCATCCGGAATGGCTGCAAAAGATTCACCAAAACATTGTAATCGAGCGGCTGCAACTTTCGTTACCATGCCGTCAATGTATACTAGGGTCACCCGGTTCTCTAGACAAATACCCAAAACGAATCAAATCCATAACCCAAATATTCGAATCGCTAAAATCACAAAATCTCTAACAATATAATGAGTCCTAGAAAACCATCAAAATCCAAAATCCAGGTGAATCATAACACACATCCAAAATATCTTCAATAATAACCACAATATAGCTTTTCTAGAAAAATACTCCATATCCGTAGGAAAATACTCCAAACCAAGAATTCTCATCAAAATATAATGTATACAAAGTATATCTATAATCAAAATAATATATAAAATAGATAATCATGAGTGCGGAACTATCCAGAATCAACGAAGCTGAAATGACACAAGATTATCCACAGGATATTCAACAAATGTCAAAATATCCGATCTCAGAGTCCAGAGGAAGTCTTCAGTCCGCAGCAATCCAGCCAACGCTCGAAGAGGACGATAGTGATACTAAGTCAACACGAAGTCAACGCACGAAAGAGATAACAGGAAATCAAACAAGGCAAAACACCGGTAGAAAGTACAGAACCCAAGATAAATAATCATGTAACCCAAATGATGGAGACAAGATAACATCTCATCAAATAATGTGATCGACATGACCAACTATAGGATCATATCTATCAAACAAGGATCAGAGATAGATAACACGAATAAGCCATGGCCAAGCGAGATAGGTCCAAGTAGAGATGAGGACCAGTTCACAGGTTCAAGGGAGCGAAGGACAAGTGTAACAAGTGGAAATACCAAGGAATAGTGGACTGAGATCAATAATCATGTGATATCCAACAAAATCTCAAAATGAGACCTGCATGGGCCACCACTAAAACCTTGTCACGCCCCAGTACCGAAATACGGGGACGGACGTAGGCCAGCTACACCGTATAAGGTACGAATACGCTATACGGTGATGACGGCTGTCAAGTCTGCTGGGTATCCTAGCATGCAATCAATCTATGGCCTAAATCTGATCTCATGTCCACAGGCAAATCACAATGAAACAACATCAAGAGAGATAATCATATGGAAAGCAGGGAATACTCATATAAAAATCTGGAATCTATAGTACAGAATAATAATGTAGACAAGTATACCTTCCCACAGTTTCTAGCATGGTCTGGAACTGAAGCACACCCTCCAAGTCAAGTCTGGAAGATCCACCGGGTCGGTCTCAGACAATCTGGGAATAATCCAGGGTTGGTCAGGCCAACCGCAGCAAGTACCAGAAAGGAAGGCTCAAGGACGGGCGAAGAAAACCAGCAGGATAAAATATGACAAGAATAACATCTAAAAACAGTAAATAAAGGTGAGGGATCGTGCGGTACCAACGCACGATAACAATCCCCAAGTATAGTGAAGCTAACACAATCACAATCTCCCTAACATCCACTAACACCTGTATTGTCAGCTGGAAATCAATATCAGTTGGCTAACAGGCAACAAGCCAAACGATACAGAAGGACAAGCGGCCACACAATACCTACGGCTTGCTATTATTAGCTAACTAAGGTTATCACAGGCCTAATTACTAACAAGATGCAATGAGACTTCAAAGTCCAGCTCCTGCTTGCTACTACCCGAATGGCCCCAGCAAAAGAAAAAGATAGATATAGCAGGCACACTGCAGTAAGATACATGTGCCCTAAAGAAGTGCCACACTCGACGGAGGGCTGGGAATGCGCTCATCTCGACGGATAGCAACAATCCCTAGTATATATATAGATACATAGGGCCGGGGCCAGACAAGCAACAGGTCACTGGGAAGTCCCCATAAACTACATGATTAATCTAGTTATTAGCCTAGTCAGTTTTATTATGGATCCCTGACCGTGGTACTCAAGGATCCATGTCCTAGACATGATGCAAGACAAGACTGGACTGGTGGTTTATACAAGCATAATCAAGAGAAATCAACCACGGTGTCAAGACGGGGTCATGCCTAGCAAGTCAGGACTGGCTGTCGCAACAGCGGTCAAGAGTAAACATGTCATATCAAGAGTACTAGTCAGGAGTGTGCCACCACGGGCCACTATCAAGAATCAGGAGTATACATGCCAGGTTTACTGTCAAGTCCAGAGTGCTAGTCAGGAGTGCACCTCCACGGGCTACTAATCAAAAAATCAAAACAGGTCCAGGTCATCGTGTAATACCAGGAACAAGGTCAAACCTATCAGTCACAAGAAGTCACATGCCCAAATCGTGACATGGATATCAAGTCGGGTACAAGATCAAAATCTCTACTATAACAGCCTGTCAAGTACACATGGAAACCTACAGCTCAAATCATCAAGTCGGTCCATCCACCAGATCAATCTAGCAAGAGTCTCCCATCCATGATGGAGTGAATATCACGTCAATAAAGACAACCACCAAATACCAAGCTCATTCCCCTCACAATGCTAGGCCCTCTGACTCACAAGAATCCTCTAAGTCAATGATCACAAGCCACTAGAAAACAAGCCCCTCAACTACCAAGACACAACAATCAAACCAGGTTCCCCAACTACCGGAATACACAAAGGTACCAGGTTTGGGCGTTTGGGAAGTCGAGTAAAAATCATATAATAATACCCTCGATATTCTTCTCGTTCCACGAAATATTTGAAATCACCAAAATCCAAGAATCCACATAGATCCACCAAGTCAATATCCCAAGATCGTACTCTCCATAATAATCAATCCTCAGTCATATCCACAAGTCGCAACTCCCAATATATAGGACAGTTGTCAGCTCTATCTGACAAACTAGGACAACCCCTAGGATGAAGGGTCAGGGGACAAGAGTCCGGTAATAAATGCCGCCGGAAGTGGCAAGGATTACATGGACCGCTCTGGAGCAAATCTCCAACCCTTAAACCAAACAAGGACCAGGGTTGCAGACCGTCTCCCGAGTGGAACCGTTCTCCTTACGTTATCCGACGGACAAGACATGTCAAGACGCTAGGCGACTAATCTAGTCGGGAGTCTACCTGGCAGGCAATGGGATCAGGTATACTATACCAAGGTGAACAGGCACGAGCCCAGTCCAGGAAACCAAAGGAATGGTTCTGCCCAGTCCTTCGAACCAAATTCCCGATCGGGAATTTTGGAAAAATCCGGCAGAGTCTCCTCTGTATTCTGGACAGGAGCTCCCAGCGAATTGGGACTAAAATCACTCGGCACAATCCGCCGCAGAATCGTAGAATCGCAGGCTGAGAACACTAAGTCTCAGCTACCAGCAGTACTATGATGCGTACTGGGAACAAGTCGATAGCCGAGAACACTAAGTCTCGGCCTCCAGCAGTACTACGATGCGTACTGGAAAATCAATCGAACCCGAGACCACTAAGTCCCGGCCTCCAGCAGCACTACAATGTGTACTGGGGGCCAAGCCAACATGCATAATAATAAAATAATCGCCTCGCAGGACGCATCACAGCACATGCTCATAATTCTAACCCAAGCACAATCACAGCCACAAGAATAGTTTGCCAAGCCGTTACCCGACCGCGAGTCGGACATGGGACATACAGGGACAATCCATACATGTGAGTCGTGCTCGTGTCCTCGGAGGTGTGGCTGACCCATCCGAGTTGTCCGATACGGTCTATCCCGGTATCGGACCAAGCTATCCTAAGTTATCATCATGGCAGATCTACTGCTAGGCTACACTAATCATGGTTATAAAATTTACAAGTACAAATTAATTAAATGAAATAAATTCCAGGAGAGAGGGCAAGAGCCGTCGATGAGCAAGGGATACTTGCCTAGAGGGCTCGGCTAGGTAAGCAAGTCTTCGGCGTTCTGGATCCAAGTTAGCACGTCCATCGAGGTCCTCAGAACACAAAATAAACAATCATTAGAATTAAATAATAAAATAATAACAGAAAGCACGGAGGATGGCAGGAGGCTATACTGTGCGGGTCCCGCAAGCAGCGCAGGGATCTGGCACGAAAACTGAGGCACGCAGACCGATACGGGCACGCAACCCGAGACGCACACGCAACCCAAGACGCGTACGTAGATCGAGGAAATTACGAATATCGGAATAGCACATAAATCAATGTGACACGTAAATCGAGGCGTGTATACGAATCGAGACGGAGCGAGATTCAAGGAAGCACGCAAATCAATACGGCATACAAGTCGACGTATGCACGCAAATCGATGCGGTGCGAAGTCCAAAGTGATACACAAACCAAGGCGGTACGTAAATCCGTACGTACACGCAAATCGAGATAGCACAAAGTCCAAGGTGGCACGCAAACCGATACGGCACACAAGTCGATACGTGTACGCGGATCGATGTGACACGGGAATCAAGATAGGCACAAAGGCCGAGGCACAAAAAATGAGGCGGTGCGCAAACCGAGGTGGCAGGCAGCGCGGGGCTCGAGGCGTCCCGCTGCCCTAGGCAGCACGTAGACGAGGTACACGCAAAACGAAGCGACATGTACACCGAGGTGCACACGACCCGAAAACATGGGGAACGAGGAAGCGCACCAACCGAGGGTGCGCTGCCCGAGACGACACGCTGTACGAGGCAGCACGCATCCCGAGAGGTTCGTACCCCAAGGCAGCGCACAAACCGAAGAAGTGCACGCTGTACGAGGGCACACTGCTCGAGGCAGCACACTGTACAAAGCAGCACGCTACTCGAGACAACACGTGCCCCGAGGCACGCGGATCGAGGAAGAGAGAGGCAGGCGGAGGGGCTCACCGGGGCTGGCCATGTCGCGGCGGCTCCGGCGGAGGGAGGACAGCAGCAACAGGAGGAGCTCCGGCCAGGTCGCGGCGGTTCCGCGACAGAGGAAGGGCGGCAGCAGCAGCGCTGCACCACGAAGGGGAGGCGGAGGAGATGGAGACGGCAGCGTCGGCGGAGGGGGTGGAGGAGGAGGAGAAGAAGACGATGGTGGTGGCGGCGGAGGCTGGAAGTCGTGGTGGTGGCGGTCGCAGGGGTGACGGGCGGCCGGAGATCGGGGGAGTGGCCGGAGGTCGGGGGAGGTTGAGTGAGCGGGAGAGAGGAGAGAGGATTAGGGGGGGTGGCTACTCCAGAGATGGTGAGGAGGGAGAGAGGGGAGTTAGGTAGGGGGAGGGGGAGAGTTAGTTTTAGTTTTAGGGTTTGGGTTTGGGTTTGGGTTTGGGTTTAAATGGGTAGACATAGGAATATAAAATTTAATAATAATGATGATAACTATAGCAAAAACAAAATAAGGAAAAATCCTAAAATAAAAATAACAACTCTACCATAGCAAAATCAAAATCTAGAATTTAAATAATAGTTTATGCAACAAGTACGAAATTTTAAAAGTCCTTCCAAAATACAAAATACCATCATATACCCATTTTCAAAAATGGGGATTGACATCGGAGGCCGACCACGGCCGGCCAGGCGCGGGGGATGCGCGTGCGCACCAGTACGGAACAGTGACAGCAGCCTTTGAGCCCCACTTCGCATAAAAATTCCCGTCGCCTCGTCGCGACGTTTTGTGCGACGTCTTCGCAGGTACGTCGACAACCCATACGACTTTAATTCCCTTCAAATACATGGTAACCAGATGCCCTAGGTTGTCGAAAAAACGACGCTAAAGTCGACGTAAAATCTGTCCCGAAACAGAGTAAAATCCAGTCCAACCACCCGTATTTGAGGATCGATTCCGATCGATCCAGTGACTGTTTGTAAATTCTACTTGAACACATGTTTAGACGACCTATAGGCCTTCACAAAAGTTTTTACAGAAGCCAAAACCTTTGACTACGTATCGAGAAATCAAATCCCGAACCTTGACGAAAACCTGTTTTAAAAATCATGAAATCGCTCCACACGACGTACGTCACGCCAATCCGGACGACGTGGTCGCGTACCAAAAGGATCAAAAGCTGCGTAACGGCTTTGTGGTCGTGTGGGCTTTGACGGAATTCAAATTGGTCGCGTGTGCGCGACGAATTTGATACGTATCCGTCGAAATTCACCGTATCGTGCACTTTGCAAATTTCTCAATTACTTTGTGCACGCTCGTCAGATCGAGACGAAACTTGCGCCAATAGAACAGTATCGTTTTTTTGGTCCTGTATGCCAAGTTTGGTCCGATTCTGAGACCGTTGATAAAATTACCGTTTTGCGGGCCCCATGGTCCCACTCAACAGGCGATTTTGTGCACGGCCCGCCGGAATCCAACTCTGGACATACGGTTGGGTTCGTATCAGAAAATTGGATCCGTAGACATGTAGTTTGATGACTTTAGAGACCGTTGACTCTGACACATTTTTCGGTGCAAAGTGGGTCCAACGGGGGACACTATTTTTGCCCGAAATTACCATTTTGCCCCTGTGTCCAGAATTGGACGTAAGGACAGGCAATCCTAGCTAATTGGACTATTCTGAGATCATTGGTATTGTTTATTTCAGCTTCCGGGGACTGTTGTACGAGTTTTGACTATAGTGGCACATTAAGTAGTTCAGATTGTCGGTTTCACAGCAAAGGACCACAGGCGAGTACAGTTTATTGTTTGCATTTCCATATTGGTCTTTACTATATTTCATTGATTAGTCATTGGTTATGTGATTATTTTCTATTATAAATTGTTGAGTCGGGAATGAGAAGTACCAAAGATATGTGATCTGACCATAGCCCGTGTTAGACATTGTAGCCCGTGTTTACTTTCTGCAGTAGTGTAGCCCGTGTTTACTTTCTACAGTAGTGTAGCCCATATTTATTTTCTACAGTAGTATAGCCCGTGTTTATTTTCTACAGTAGTGTTGCCCGTGTTTACTTTCTGCAGTAGTGTAGTCCGTGTTTATTTTCTGCAAGTAGTGTAGCCCGTGTTTAT
This sequence comes from Iris pallida, assembly GCA_029216955.1. Classification (NCBI taxonomy): domain Eukaryota; kingdom Viridiplantae; phylum Streptophyta; class Magnoliopsida; order Asparagales; family Iridaceae; genus Iris; species Iris pallida. Next base: position 66,214 of record JANAVB010000627.1, on the reverse strand, counting down.
TTTCTGCAAGTAGTGTAGCCCGTGTTTATTTTCTGCAAGTAGACATTGTAGCCCGTGTTTATTTTTTATGCAAGTAGACCTCGTAGACCGTGCGGTATAGTACCCCAGACCGATCACGTATCAAAGGTACTTCTAATAGTTGGGGAAAGTATTTTGTGTTTATTTACTATTAGTTTTTCGTATTTACTGTTTATTTTCAAAACTCATGATTGATGTCTAACCTTTGTTTTATAGTCATTTTCTTTATTTGAAATTGCATTCAGTGAATTGTGCCCGTTCCATTCCTGACTGGAAACCAACATTTTCAGGTGGATTCACTTAGCTTGGGAAGTGACGGGAATACTTGCAGACAAATGCCTAGAAACTAGCTAGATAGCAGAGTTGTAGTCATTCCATTACTTGTACAAGTTTATATTTTTCTGCAAATGTAAACCTTGTGATCATTGTAAGTTAAATTAATTATGTGAATGAGCATTATTTGTGATCTAATCTTCATGGCCGTAACAGCGTTCTACCGTCGACACTGCGGCGTAGGCTGGCTTGGATACGTCTCGTATCCGTTTAAAAAAAAATGGGTACGGGTCGTGACATAATCACATATCTACGCTAACACCCCCATCTCTGACTAGTATAGTGGATCTAGTCATGACATATCATAACACGTATTCTCTGTGAAGTAGCTCTCCTTCACAGGAATCGTGTCTATACAATGAACAAGGAACAAGAAATAAGGAAGACTTGCACAAGGCATACCATATATAAGAGGAATAACATCTTACGACGGAATCCAGACAAATAACAATCTGTGTGAACAATGTGTCAAGAGAACAAGGATATCTACACTAAATACAAGAAATAAAGACGATATCATAAAACAGAAATATTATCAGAGAATGTACTCGCCTGGTATCCTGAATGACTGATGAAAACAGATGTCTGAACTGGAGTCTCAAAATCTTAGTTAAAGCAATTACAAGTTATGATGCATTCAAAAATAAGGTAAATAAAGTGTACGATGCAACTATATGATTTCTAAGTCAATCTAGGTCAAAGTCAACTCTAAGTCAAACCTGGTCAACTGTCTAGGTCAAACTAGGAGTCAAGATTAAGCTTCTAGGATTTTGGTCAAATTTAGATTAGTAGTCAATATCTATGATACTTAGGATATATTAATATATATACATACCATATATATCCTTACCCATATAGTACCACCCTAATACATACATATAGATATCATATATCAAGTATATACATATCCTCACTATGAACCATAACCTATATCTATATACTCTCACAATATATATAGATACTATATAACCCAAAAATATATATACCTATCTATATAACCCTTCCACAATCTAACATTACCTACTCAAACTCAAACACTTATACACTTAGATACTAACCAACTAACACTAGGATACCATATCAACCTTGGCCATATCGGCATCCCAATACCAATACTTTGGTTGGAATCCAATACCTTAACTTGGGTAATCCTAACCTTACCTTGATATCTTGATACCTTACCTTGGTACCTTGATACCATACCTTGGTCATAAGTTAAACTAATCATTTACCTTGAAGGTAAATGTAATTCATATTTACCTTAATATACTAACTTAGTATCATGAGATACCAAGATACCCCTCAATCATCTAATTAACTAACTATATAATATACTAACATAACATATTAACTAATATCTAACATATAACATATAGAGACTAACTTGCTAATATACCAATATCTAGAACTAACATAACTACTAATATATCAATATCTAACATACTAGATATCTAACATCAAACTATCTAACAACATATCAAATATCTAACAAAATACTAACCTCTACTATCTAACTAACACTCATACTAATAAATATTACCTAACAATAATATATATATGTACTATATCATACATATACTCTATGATACCTACATTCACGTAATATCCATACTAATAGGCTCATAGGTTACACAAAACGCCTATGTCGTATAGTCACTCTTCTACTTAAAATCAATACTGTACCAATTGGGCCTTCACTGAATTCTAGGATTAAAGTATGTTGTAGCCCTTCGTATTAGCTTTTCGAAACTTCAAACGGAACACATTTTCGTGTTCGGAAGCACCCGGAATTGCAAAAATACCGAAATGCGTTCGTCTTTCGTACAACTAACACTCAAACAATTCTACAGAAAGTTCTAGAACGATTTTCGCTTATTAAAATATATATTTGGAAAGCTAAATTCGATACGGTTCTTTTAAAAAAAGGGAGATTAATCGGAATTCTGAGCTAAAATTTATGGCATTTCTAAGTTGCTATGGTTACTAAAAACATGGATGAATATTATGACGAATTTGGGTTGTTTTGGACAAAAGAAACATATGTAGGCCAAGATACTTGGATACCAACATAGGTATCAAAATAAAACTCATTCTAACCATCCTAACTAAGATCAATCCACTCTCTAACCATTCTAAAACTGAATTTAAAACACAATTAATCATAGTCAAGTAAGGGTGGAGCTAAAGATATAGGTGGCTATTTAAGCCAAGAATCAAAAGAGAATAATTGGAGGCTCACAATAATTTGATTCCTACATATTATATAGCCTTTTAGATTTGTGTTTTAAAACATGGTAAAATTCTACTCATTTTCAAACTCAATGACTAGAAGGTCATGATATTAGTTTTAGAGTCTAGGGGAGAATAAGTAACTCAAGGCAAAGTTGCAGTCACATGGCCAGCCGATTGTAACTACACTTGTGTATACAACTATCATGGCCATGGAGAAATACTTCATTTCTATCTATCAAATACGAGCATTCGCCTTTCCAAATCAGTGAAAGATAAAAGCAATAAAGAGTTCAAAAAAGATATCATCGAATACAATTATGTGATTCAAAGACGAATGTATAATTCAGGAGGAATTGTCAATGCAGTCACGGGTGAGATCCTAGATACTCTATATCTCAATCCACGTGGGATAATCAAATGAAGAGCAAACCATATACACTATGGTTGATCAGACCATAACACACTGATTCTAATTAGACAATGTGCTTGTGAGCGTCCCCAGTATACATATGTCCTGAACAAGCTCGATAAAGAATAAGCTTACAAAACTAGGATATAAATAGCAACATTATTTATGATATTGCAAAGTAATAGTACGGAAGATAATGTCGAAAGCAGTTATAATTAGCTTAAGTTTCATAAGAACCTAAGTCATGTCCGGTGTTCCTGCTTATACAGTCGCCCTACTGTCTCTGGTATCAGACCTTGGTGGACCAATAGGGTATGGGTTACTAAAACTCTATTTTCTAGGAAAACATATCTTCCTACACTTAGCATAAATTCGGTACCACTCGGTTATATTTCATTAAGGGGTTATAAGATTATAGGGTGATAGGCCGTGAGGCATACTACCCAACTTATAAAAGTCAACTAATAGGGTGATTGAACAGTATAACTCGTATAAATAGTATGAGTTATCTTTCTAACTTCTCTATCAAGAACGATGGGAAAAGATAAGTTTAAAGTAGAAGGTAATCAAGTAGAAGAAAAATCAAGGTAGTCGGACGAGAGTTCTAGAATTAGAATCAAGGAAGGAAGTCAAGCTTGTGGATGAGATTCCTATATTCTAATCCTATATGCAGGCTCACATCGGTACAGTAACGTAACCGAAGTGACAAACTCGACCTGCATGGGCCACCAGAAAAACATGTTGTAAGCCCGCTGAATTTTTGGAATTATTTTTGAATTTTCTAAATGAATTATTTTTCGATAATTCATTTTGATTTAATTAATTTTGATCATTAAATGCTCTTTACCGTGACTTGGATTTCTAGAGCATCAGGGATGCCAGTCTCTCGAAACTTTCTTCTTAAAGTTTGTAGTAGACGAGATTATCTTCATGTTGATATATCGTGTCCCAATCGAACTTGTTCCCTTGTACTCTTTTCGCTTCGCATAACTTCAGGTCAATTTAGACCATTTGATCGTTGATTAATTATTAATTGATTTCCTACTCTTTTCCTTGATCTTCATAAGCATGTTACCGTAACTTTTAATTTAGGAGCACCAGACTAGTCATTTTCTCGAAACTAACTTGTCATACATGATCTACTCGAGACACTCTTTGTCCATGACCTTCGTGTCCCACTCAGACACACCATCTTGTGCTTCATTTGCTTCGCACAACTTTTGGATCAATTTAGGCTAATTAATTATCTACCGTAATTTGTGACTTTATTTCCAATTTAATTCCCAGGCCCGACATCGGTCCAATCCAGTCGACCCAATATATGGCCCTGGCCTGTTTTGAGTCTACTATACACGTGCCACTTGCGTGCCACCGATTTGATATCCCTTGTGCTCCCATTTCATCCATGATTTAATTTGGTTTAAAATTATTATTTTAATTAAATCTTGGCCCCAAGCTTGTCCAACTTGACCCAACACCCAACCCAAATTGGTGTGACCCTACCATGTCTACCTAGACACACCATCTTGTCTTCATTTGCTTCGCACAACTTTTTTCTACCAATACACCCCACTATATATATATATATATATATATATATATATATATATATATATATATATAAATATATATATAAATATATATATATATATATATATATATATATATATTTATATATATATATATATATATATATATATATATATATATATATATATAAATATATATATATAAATATATATATATATAATATCTCTCTCTATCCCCTTTATTACACACACACACACACATCAACCACTCCCCTTTCCCATCAGCACTCCCCCTCACCCAAGTGGCCGACACCCTCCCCCTCTCTCTATTATAGTTCTCTTTCTCCTCCCTTAATATCTACACACACAAATTAAATCACTCACTCTCTCTCTCTCTCTCTCTCTCCTTACACACCAACACCACCACACCCCCTCTCAGCTCCTCCCGAGCCCAGCTCCCTCACGACCGACCTCCACCCTATGGCCGACCCCCACCCAAGCTCACCACACTCTACCACCATTATCTACTTCATTCATCATCACCATCTTCAACCGCCCTCACCCGTACCACCATTAACCACCTCCTCCACCCTTGTCGACCGGCCACGGCCACCACCGTCGTGCCGTCGCTGCCATGCCATCGTGCTACCGTGTATGGCACCAGCAGCAGCAGCTACTGCATACAACAACAATGCCAATAGCAGCGAGCAGCAGTAGCAGTGCGACAACGGCAGCCGTGCGTCGCCTTGGCCACTGTCGCCGCCGGCGAGCCCCTCCACGGCCGTGTACGGGCTGGGCGAGTCCTCTGGGCAGGCCCCTGTGGCCAGTCCCCGCGTCCTCGGTACGAGAAACGCCCGATTCGTGCGTTTGGCACGGGTTTCCGTCGGCGCGAGCTCGGAATGGATCCAGAAATGGCGTTCCGTCGCAGCGACTTTACACACATTTTACGAGAAATTCGACCATTCGATCGGTGATTTCTTTGCTCCGTCTCAATCTCGATATATAGCTCTTCACTCGAAATTTTTGTCCATTAATTCCGTCGTTTGATACATCAAAACCGGCCACAAAGTTGACATTTTAATTTGTGTAATTTTTGGACAGTTTTATGGAGCCAACTTCGTCAGCTCGTAACTCTACCACATAGCTCTGTCTGGCTTGCTACTGGTTCCTATGCGAAGCTGGTATAACCCTCTTCCGGCCCCTCAAGTTTTGTTTCATTGTGAGCATGTTTGATTGGTTGAATTCAACGCTAAAGTTGGCCGCCCGAATTCGTAATTTCTAAGTTGTAAAATTCCATTTTTGAATCCGGGACTCTGAATTCAATTTCTGATACCACCAGTAGACTCGTGGCATCATTCTGACATATTTTCATATAAAGTTTGTTAGATTTGGAGGACGTGGGCCCTGGTACGCATTTTGGTACAAAGCGGGCCCCACAGTCCGGGTCAACGGCACTTTTTGACGTCGGCTCATCGGAATCCAATTCCGGATATACCTTGAGTTTGTATCGTCATTCTGGACTCGTTGACATATAATTTGTTAGATTTTAGTGGACATTGATTCCGGCACATATTTCGGTACAAGTCGGATACCAATATCCGGGTCAACAGATTATTTTGAGATCGGCTCATCGGAATCCAATTTCGGATATACCGTTGAGTTCGTATCGTCATTCTGCACTCGTTGACATATAATTTACTGAGTTTTGAGGACATTGGCTCCGACACGCTTTTCCGTACAAATCGGAATTTGAATGTCCTGGTCAACGGACCAATTTGAGATCGGGTCAACAGAATCCAATTCTGGATATACCGTTGGGTTCGTATCGTCATTCTGGATTCGTGGATATATAATTTGTTAGGTGTAGTGCACTTTTATTTTGGCACATTTTTCGGTGCAAAGCGGGTCCGACAAGGACACTGTTTTGACTCGAAATTACCTTTTTGCCCCTGTGTCCAAATTGGACTTATGGGAAGGCTATTCTAGCTATTTCGACCATTCTGGACACGTTGGTAATGATTGTTTTACCATCCCACAACATCTGTAGATTTTTACCCTATTATTATAATCTTTCTCCTTTAGTTGTATTTCGGATCCATCGATTCCAGTGATTTCACAATCACTGAATTTGATATGTTGACCCTGTAGATGTTTATAGAGACTAGCTTTTACCCTGTTGACCTTGGTTGACTACTTTGGCTGAACGTCGAAGTAGAGTCAACATTGTACTACAACAAAAAACCCTTTTAATGACGGCTAAAAAGCGTCGTTAATGACGTACCATGACGCTTTTTTTTCACAGCAACCGTCATGAAAACGGGTGTTATAAATGTTTTTTAAAAGCGTCATAAAATAACCGTCATGAATATGATGAGTTTCTGCTACACTTATTTTCAGCGTAGTTTGAAAGCGTTATGAATAGATAATCTGTATAGACTCAATTCAGCACATTTATAACGCTCAATTCTGCATATTTATATATTACTTTCCAAAAAATTATAGAACAATGCTCAATGTTGCTCAATTCAATTTCAAAACATTCATTTTGGACCATATTCACAAGAAAACATCTAAATGTTATAGAGTACCATTTAATCCAATTACAAATATATACATAATATATATCACCATCTTCATTACATTTTTTTTAAAATAGGACATCCAAATACATATATTTACAACTACTACTAGTAAGTAGACCCTCAAAACTATTAGTACATTGGCTTCAACTTTGAGCACATCAAAACTGTCGGCACCACGTAGCAAAACCCTGAAAAAGATTAAAAAAAACAGTTTGAATTAGAGGAAGATCTAACTAAGCTAGTTTGATCAAAATACAACACGGTTGGCTCAGAGTGCATAGTAAAGGATCTGCAGGAGCAAAGCTGCCATGTAAAACCAAGTTAACCGCACCTGCAAATTGTAGACACAATCCAGAAAATGACCAAAGTAAGGTAAAAAAATAGTAGGATCAAAATACATAAGGTTGGCTCATAGTGCATAGTAGAACTACAGAAAATGCCATGTAAAAACAAGTTACCTGCACCTACAAATTGGAAAAACCGTCGAGAAAATGACCAAAGTATGGTAAAAAATAGCAGGATCAAAATACATAAGGTTGGCTCAGAGTGCATAGTAGAACTGCAGGAACAAAACTGCCATGTAAAAACAAGTTAACCACAACTGCAAATTGTAAAAACAGTCAAGAAAATGACCAAAGAAAGGTAAAAAAATAGCAGTATCAAAATACATAAGGTTGGCTCATAGTGCATAGTAGAACTGCAAGGACAGATTTTTTCAAAACCATAATTCATTGCAATGGAAGTCACAGAACCATCTCCAAATTGTATCTCATCATTGCCAATATATAAATTTTTTGGTAGGAACACAATAAAGTTGTAGGTATGTAGACAATAGAATAGAAAAAAATTGTTTGCAGTAAATATCTGGAAAGTATGGGTTTAGGAAAAACTCTACTGTCCTATCCACTCCATGTCTCCATGTAGCAGCAAAAATATTATCACTTCATAATAAAAGCAAAGAAACCCCATAGCTCTGTTTTCTTATCTCAGAATTTACCATTAGTATATACTGTCCAAAATATTAGAGAATATTGAATAAGTGCATTGCTGAATATAGTAAAGCAAGTAAAGCATTTAAGGTTTTTGAGCTAATGCTCTCACGAGGTCATAAACCAAGTACTGTTACTTACAACATCTTGATCATTGGCTTTTGTATGTGTGGAAAGGTTGATAGAGCTAGACACCTCTTTGATGAGATGCCTTGTAAGGGATTGCAGCAAACACTTGCTACTTACAATATTATTTTAGATGGATTATACCGTGCTGGAAGAGTTGCTGACGCAAAAGAAATACAAGATAAAATGATTGCTTCTGGAACTTCCCTAGAACTCCACACCTATCATATAATATTACGTGGACTTTGTAGAAATCACCACATTGATGAGGCCATGAATCTGTTGGACACTCTATCATGTCAGAAGGAAAAACTGGAAGCTACGACCTTCAATATTTTAATTGAAGGAATGTTTCAAGTTGGTAAGGTTAATGCAGCAAAGGATCTCTTTAACTCTATTGTTGCAAATGACAGTGTCACCAGATGTTGCAACATACACTATAATGATGAACGGCCTTATTAAAGAAGGGTTGTTGGATGAGTTTGATGAGTTGTTTTTGTCAGTGAAGAATGATGGTTACTCTTCAGATTCTGTTATGCTTAATGCTATTGTTAAGGGCTTGTTGGAGAATGGTGAAGTAAACAGAGCTATGGGGTTTCTTTCAGAAATGGATAAAAGTAAATTTATCCTTGAGGCATCTATTGCGGCATCCATAGTAGACCTAATCTCAAAGGACGGACATTGTCATTATTATATGAAAGTGCTTCCTAATTTTTCTCAACATTGTGCGAAGAGTATTGAGATTAATATCGACTCGTCGATATCAGCATTGATACAAAAAATTTCTGAATAAACACCAAAATGGGGTTTATATAAAAATTTTCACTTGTAAACTTATTACCTCCGGCGATCGGCCACGTAGTCCGCAGCCTCCTCCAGCATCCTCGGCGCCGCCAGCTTCCTGCACCCCGGCACCAGGCGCCTCCACGAGGCAGTCGAAGAGGCCGGACGGTGGGTCTTTCTTGTACGCGTCGGCCACGGACCCGAAGACCGATCGGAGGAGGAGAGCCGAAAGTCCCGTGCGTATCGGCATGCATCTCAAAAAAAAATATATCTAAGTGATTATATACGAACAAAAAGTATATATACTTACTAAAGATATTATCTGTTCCAAACATTCGTCCGGAAAAATCAAGAGTCTCCCTGACAGTCATCTCTGCATGGTGTAGATCATGCTGGCTAACATATACAGACACGTGTCGACCACCGGAGAGGCCGAGTTCTTGTCCATTGTACATGACCTTTCCTGTGAGCTAACATGCAGCAAAATGTCAATTTGGGAAAGAGAAAAGGGGTTGGAAGAGTAATTAAGAAATTTTATGAAGCTAAAATTCGTGTCCATATCTTGAAAGCACAGGGGAAAGCTGAAGTTTTTTTATTTTATTTTTAAAAAACTTACTTTTAAGGTGGGATCAAGTTTTCTGGATAATGCTCTCAAGAATGTTGATTTTCCTGATCCTGGTGGTCCAAGAACAAGTGTCATCCTGACAAAGAAATAATAAAAAAATTATTAGCCAACAAATGTAGGAATACCAGGTGTTAAATGGGCCGGCCGGCCGCCTCCACCTCCGCCTGCCGTCGCCACTGCTGCTCGCCACCGTGCCCAAACCGTCCGTGCACGCGCTCGGCCCGCCGCAGCTCGCCAGCATGCTGCCCGCCCACGCCCGCCCGCCCTCGCTCGGCCGCTCCCGCTCGCACCCGTGCCTACAGTAGCCGCCGCTACTCGCCACGACGTCGTACACCTGTGTATCAGTATACTTAGGGTTTCGACAAGCCCTCTCCATCTTCTCCACCCTTTCTAACTAGGTTTAGGGTTTTGGATTAGGATTAGGGTTTTGGAGTTGGGGGAAAGGAAGGAGAAGAAGAGAAGGAGAGGAGGGTGTTGCTGAAAGGAGGAGACGAAAGGAGGAGGGAGACGAAAGGAGTTGGGGGAGAGGAGGGAGACGAAAGGAGGAGAAGGGGAAGACCAGAACCAGAGGGAGAGAAAAAATTATGTTGAAGCGCGAGATTTTGTCAAAAAATGAACTTAACAAATATTACAAGTTTGCCACCGCTCTAAACTATTAATAACGCTTTGTTTTATAAACGTTATAAAAAGCCAAGAATTAGCCCAAACCGTCATAGAAAAAAGGTATTTTTCAACTTAATAACGCTTATGTATTAGCCGTCATTAAAACTCCTTATCGAGCGTCATTAAAAGGGTTTTTTGTTGTAGTGTTGACCTAGGTTAGACTAGTTTTGACCTTGGTTGACCACAGTAGACTATTTTGACTGAAAGTCAACCGTAGCATAAAAATTGACTAGAACTTGACCGAGTTGACCTATTGACCCAAAGTCAACTGTTAGTCAACGTTAGTCAACATTTGACCTAGTTTAACCTAGAGTTGACCAGAGTCGACCAAAAGTCAACTGTAAGTCAACCCTTGACTTGCCTTGACCTAGTTTGACTTGGTATGACTTGATTTTACTTCCAAACCCTTATATTGATACATTATTCCACCTATAGGTCCTCGAGGCACTGTTCTATGACTCAGTTAAAATATACCACCAGATCGCAGGCGAGTACATTCTCTGATAATATTTCTGTTTTATGATATCGTCTATGTTTCTTGTATTTAGTATAGATATCCTTGTTCTCTTGACACATTGTTCATACGGATTAGTATTTCTTTAGATCCCATCATGAGATGTTACTCCTCGCTTTCCTTGGTATATCTTGTGCAAGTCTTTCTTGTTCCTTGTGCATTGTATAGACACGATTCCTGCGAAGGCTAGCTACCCTCTCAGAGAATCGTATGTCATGATGTGTCATGGTTGAATCTACTATACTAGTCGGGGACAGGGAGTATTAGTGTAGATGTGTGGTCATTATCCACCTTGTTTATTCTTGTAGATCTTGTGAGTGTTAATCATACACTCCACGTATGATTAACCAGGCCAGTAGACCTTGTGCAGACCCAAGCCGGCCACATGTTGAAACTAGTACTCACACACTTAGATAGATGATTCTTGATTCTTGTACATGCCATGATCAGTTTTACTTGCCTTGTTCTAGCTCTAGATTTACAGCTTACCTTGCCATGATACTCACATGTACATTTCGTGATTCTTTGTATATTTTTTCTATTTACTGCTACATTTTCAATATCGTCTAACTAGAACTGTTATTTGAGATTTGTGCTCGTTCTATCCTGACTGGATATGTTGACAAAATTTTAGGAGTTGTTATGCCATTATTGGACTTCATGATGTTGCTAGCTGGGGTGGTTCTCGGCATTCTACACCGTGAGTTGTCTCTCAGGAGTTCTAGGTCTGGTAGTTATTTAGTTTTGTTATTGTTTCCCTCTGTTTTATTCTTGTCTCATATGATCCTTGTAGATTCTAGTTGTTAGAGTGATATTGTTATTATTTTTTGTCTTATCTTCCTTAGTTTTTGTGTTGTGACATGAGTACATTTCTAGTTATGGATCTTTAGATGTTGTAGGTAGTATAAGGTACTTGACAGCGCTCTACCACCGACACTGCGACGTAGGCTGGGCGTGGCCCACGTATTTGTACCCGTATATCCAGGTGCGGGTCGTGACACATTTTTGTGGTAGCCTATGCAGGTCAGTCTTTGCAATTAATACGAAGTCGTGGTAGTACTTGAGCTTATCTATACTACTGTGAGCCTGCCCTAGGATTAAGGTCGAGTCATGGAATATTTTAGGATTTTGGTACTCACTCACATATTAGGAACTCTCGGTAGATTCCAGAGATGACCCCTGGGAATCTTATTTCGAAAGCTTTTCAAATCTTTTCCCACTTGTTTATATTCGTCTTGATTTTTGAAATATTTGTCAGTATCAAACTTTATTCTTTCTTGGGATGAGTTATGGATCCCAGAGGGAAGGTATAAGTTGAACTTATATATCCTCTAGGTTGAGAATTAAATATGATTTGCCAATCTTATATCAAGGTTGAGATTATTTAGATTATATTTCAGAACTTTCAATCTTGACCTATATAGTACCTTTGGGACTTCTCCTAAGAATTTTCTTCTAAACCCTGCATCGGAATCTACTTTCGCTAGTTTTCATTTACTTATCCTTGATTCGTCGTTGAATTTTGAATCTTGATGTTCGTTCGTTGTTGACTTTGACTTTGTATCTAAGATCATTTTTTATGAATTGAGTTAAGATATTCTGATAACATATTTGATGATAACGATAAATGTCTACTTTATTTATGGAGTTTAGAATTTATCGCAGTCATACTAGCTAGCACGATAGGGACGTGGAGCCTGATGTTGGATATACTATCCTAATTATAGAATTTAGATTTTCTTGCAGCCATACCGGTTGGCGTGGTAAGGAATCTAGATGACATAATTATAGGGTGTATACCCAATTTATGGACTCCATCGTTTATTGCAGCTATGCTTACTAGCGTGACAAAAATTCTGGCAACATAATTTCAGGAAGACGTGTATGGTTATCAGACTGTATATTAAATCGGATCACTTCGTTATGACCGGATGATCATGAATAAATTTTTATCATCATTCTTTCCCGTCTTGGTTAACTCTGTCTATCTACAGCCACAATTAGAATTTTCTCAACATGATTGTTGTGTTCCATCTTCCTATGATTTGACTAAACTCTTCTTCGCTAACCACTTGGATAATTCTTCTTGTCCTTTCCGATAATTGTTGAAAGTGTCTCATGGGTTGATTCAGGAAAGGTTCGAAAAGTAATTTATCCTTGTATTACGGAATCGAGAGTTTGCATCCAGAGAAATACTGGCGAGGCATGACTTCAGATAACGGTATCATGGTTAAATATGTTTCTCGAATTCTACTTGGACCACTCCCTAAACATTTTGACTAACATCTTCTCCTTTATTTTGCAAAAAAAAAAATTGTTTGGAAATATTTCACGGATTTGGCCAAGTTAAGTTCAGGAACCTATATTATCTGGCGTGGCAGCTGTGCACTGCAGCCATCCGTCATATTATGGAACAAGAAATTTAATCGCAGCCAGATGCACACTAGCGCGATAGTAAATTCATGTGACATAATTACGGAGGTATATGGTTCTTGAGTTTTACTTTGACTATGTCCTATGCATCTCGTTTGGCCTCGTACTATTCTTGGAAATATTTCGACAATCTTTCCTGTCTTGCTTGACCCTTACCTTGTCTGAATATTATATGGATTGCTAGACCCAGTCTTAGGCCATTGTTACCTTCTATTTTTGATGATCGAATAGCCAGACCTTGTTAACAGATTCTGTAGTATAACTATAACATATTATTATGTGTGATTGTGATGAGTATATTTTTCCTAGGGATCTATTGGGTTAAGCTTATAGGACAGATATGAGTGACTGACTAGAGTGGACTTAGAAACCATTAAGAATGATTAGTTTGATAGTGTAGATTAATTTTAAGGTAATCTTAGATGGAGTAAAGAATATTATATTGTTGTGACTATATATTTAGGACTAGAATCTTGTGCTTAGGTTCGGGGGTTGAACATTTTAAGACTTTGATGACCAAGTGATTATTGGTTATCTATAACCCATTTACTTATGATAGGAGGATAGATCGATATATGGAATGAAATAGAAGGAGATAACATTGCGTGCAAGATCGAAAGATAGCAGGAACAAAATATGGACATATGTACATAGGTAATAAATAATTCAGTAAATGAATTAAGAGTTTGAATTTGAGGGTTTATATTCAGGAGTTCTTGAGTAAAAAGAGAGAAGGCTCAATGCCAAGAATAGGCTTTGAATGTATAATTTCATGGAGCTTGTGATTAATAGGATAAAGATACTTAGGACGGGATAAGGAAACAAACAAATTGATATTGAGATTGGAATTTTGGTGGATGGCCAATCATTGTTGATATATATATATATATATATATATATATATATATATATATATATATATATATATATATATATATATATATATACGTATCTCGAGGATGACCTATATTTTAGAGTATATATAAAGGTTCTTATTGATATGAAGATTCTAAGGGGTAAAAAGACATAGTTTTTATGGAAGAAGCTTGTTGTAACACCCACTTTTCTAAGTTGAGGGTAATTTTGATCTTTTGTAAAAGTTTATTATTTAATAATAGAATTTATGATTTATGGGAATTTTTAATTAATTTAATACTATTTAAAATTGGTAAATTATAATTTTGATGTGTTAGCTAGTGAACTCTAGAACTGTTGAGCCTAAAGACTAACCATGTGATTAGAATGACTATTTACAACTTTTTAGGCTAAGGATATTTTGGTCATTTTGTGACTTTTGAATTATTTAGGATTTTGATTAATTGGTGAATTTTAGATTATTTTAATAATATTTAAATTGATGTATAATGATTTTGGTCATTTTTTATATTTTAATATTTTGGAAAAAATTTATATTTTTAATATTGTTTTTATTGGATTTGTTTAGTCGGATTTGAGTTTCGTCTCGTTCCGACTTGTATTGTGACCCAGGTAGCTTAAACTTTAGATGGGACCAAATAATAAGTTAAGCATGGCTCACAAGACCCAACATTTAAGTTAGTTAATTAAACTAATTTTTATCATGTTAGAATGGTTAAGTTAGAGACTCAAAACTAGATCATTTTGACCCCAAACTTGAACCTAGTCTAGACTTAACCATATGAGACTAGAGAGAGGCAATTAAGACATTTTCCATTAGCCCTAATGGACACTTTATGACAGCCACCTTTAGAAGAGAATGATTCATTTCATTCATTACAATCTTGCCTCTTTTATTTTCCTTTTGTTCTTCCCCAATTTTAGAGAGCCTTCCCATTGATTTGATCTCCAAATCAAATCATTCCTTCACCAAACCTTCCCTCAATCATTCCCATTCTCCAAGGGAAGGGTGCTACCAAGGATTGGTAGAGGAGTGCAAGGAGGAGTGTCCACTTTGAGGGATCTTCGTATCGGAGCCGTGTCCTAAAGGATTTCATTGGGATTCCACTCCCAATAGGTAAAACCCATCATCTAAATCGATTTTCTTTGCATATAAATTAGTTTTGAATCCGTAGGATCCATCCTCATGCATGTGTCCAATTTAGATTCAAATTTGAGGCCATTTAGAGCTCTCTTGAGGATTTTAGATATGTGTCTTGTGTCCAACTTGATAGATCCCAAATTAGGACACCCCATGTGTATGTATGTATGATAATAGTTTAAATAGATATTTAAATTCAGTTTTATAATGGTTAGAGAGTGGATTGATCTTAGTTAGGATGGTTAGAATGAGTTTCATTTGGATACCTATGTTTGTATCCAAGTATCTTGGCCTATATGTGTTCTTTTGTCAAATTCGTCATAATATTTATCCACGTTTTTATTAACCAAAGCAACTTAGAAATGTCATAAGTTTTAGCTTAGAACTCCGATTTATCTCCCGTTTTTTTAAAAGAACCGTATCGAAGTTAGCTTTCCAAATATATATTTTAATAAGCCAAATTCTTTATGAAACTTTCTATAAAATTATTTGAGTGTCAGCTGTACGAAAGACGAACGTGTTTCGGTATTTTCATGATTCCGGGAGCTTCCGGACACGAAAATGTGATCCGTTTAAAGTTTCGGAAAGTTAACACAAAGGACTACGACATACTTTAATCTTAGAATTTAGTGATTGTCCAATTGGTACAGTATTGATTTTAAGTAGAAGAGTGACTATATGATATATGCATTTTGTGTAACCTATGAGCCTATGTAGTATGGGTATTAAATAAATATAGAGTATGTAATACATGATATATTAGATGAATGAAATGATATATATATATATATGATATATATCCTTTTTATATTAATGTATATATATGGTTGAATGCAAGCATGTAGGAATGTAATTAATATAATGTATGTAAGCAATGCATAAATGCATGAATGAAAGAATGATATACAATGTATGCATGAAAGTATACAGTGAATGCTAGATATGAATGCAAGGTATACATGTAATGATAGATATGAATGCATAATATATAAATAATATAATGCAATATATAATAATAGTATGTATGGTAATGTAGAATATATGATGCAAGCATGTATATGTCCACTGTTTTTCCTTTTCTTTACATTTTTCTTCCCTTCCCTTTCCATTTCAGTTTTTTCCTTTTTTTCCCTTTCAATTTTTACATGTTATATACAATGTATATAATGTATAGATGCATGTAAGTATGTAATATGCATGAATGAATGTCATATATGAATGAATCAATCAATCAAAGGTATAAGTAAAATATAATGCATTGTAATGAATGTTAACATATATAATGTATAAAAGTATGTATGTAAATGTGCATGAATGTATATATCTATGTAACTATGTAAATATGCATGATGTAACATATGCCTATATGTATAAATATGTATATAATATGGATATGCATGTATGTATGAAGGTATGTATTTATATATATTATCTATTTTATATTATGCATTGTTGTGGTTCACATTGTCTTGTGATTGTGTGAGTGCTAGCCTAGGCTTGGTTAGGCCTAGTGAGACTTGTTAGACTTGTTTGGGCTAGGACTTGACCTAGTTTACCTAATTTGACTAGTGTGGTTGACTAGAGATGACCAAGTGTTGACTTTAGTCTAGTTTGACCTAGGCAACATGCAGATGCATTGTACATTTCATTTATCATCTCTCGTATACATCTTGACCTGTGTTGCTCTAAATAGGACTCTGTGGCTTCAGTTTGGACCTCTATACCTATCAGTTGTTCAGGTTATCAGGCGAGTACATTCTCTGACCTTTTCATACTTGCTAGAACGTCTATTCTTGCCATAGATTAATTTACTTGATGCTGACACGTTGGTGACACGGATTGGTACTATATGAATCTTCTTTTGCGATGTCATCTCCTCTGTGTTCACTAAATACATATTATGATGTGTATTTTACTAACATATTGTATTTATTGAATACCCTTATCATTGTATACTCATTGTGCATATTGTACTCTCATTATCACATTGAGCTCTATTGTACAAGCCATTGTACAAGCTTGTATAAGGTAACGTAACTGAATTGGATCTTTGTGTATTGATTGGGGAGGGAGAGTAGAAATGGTTATGTGATCAATCCTATTGTATAAGAAATTGTATATGTCCATTGTACACCCACGTAAAAGGAGTCCCATTTTATTGTATAACCTAACCCGTTTACATAACCATATTGTACTCTAAATCACATATTACTTACAGTTCTTACATATCATTTATAGATATTTTCTATTATCATATCCTTCTGTTTTTCATATACATCTTCTTTCAGCGTTTCATGTATCTTACTCTATTGCACGTTATATTTTCTAACCTGTTATGATCTGCGTGAGAAGTATTGTGCTCGCTCCTATCCTGACTGGACTGTAGAAGCATAGAAAATGATCCATGCGGCTAGGAAACCCCATGCGGCTCAGAAAGTCATGTGGCCTAAGGGACTATGCGGCCCAAGACATCCCATGCGGCTCAGAAGATACGTGGCGTAACAGTGCTCCCCTCCGCCCTATGCTGCATTAATTACGTTGGCGGCTGACAACTCTGAAAAAAGTGACAGCCCTGATACAAGAGAGGCAATTATGACTCTGTCATAATAACAGACCCCTAGGAAAGAGAAAGAGATCTCTGACACAATACCTCGAGATCCATAAAAATGCCACGTGGCCTTGCCACGTAGGCGTTCGTATGCGGCTCGAGCGAAGACTTCCCATGCGGTTCAGAATAAAGCCGTTCTATGCGGCTCAGGCCGAAACAGTCTCATGGGGCTCAAGCGAAGGCCTTCCTATGCGGCTCAAGAGGACCATTTCCATGCGGCTCAGGCGGATGCATCCCTATGCGGCTCGCAATGATCATCTCCATACGGTTCAAAGGTTCGAAGGAGGGGGGGCACCACTATCCAAGCAGTCCTGACACGTGGCCCAAACCTTATGCAGCCCAAATCTTATGCGGCTCAATCTTCATGCGGTTCAGATCCCCTAGTGGCTCCTAGGACACGTGTCCTAAGCCGATCAATTTCCCAGATTTATTGTAATCAGAGATTGGGTCAAATCCCAATAATCTGGGACACGTGGCAGGAGAATAAATCAAGTTTATTCGCAGATATCAGAAGATCATTATGAGGAAGATTTATTCCAATCAGTATTAATTGCTGATGAGATTTGGTGTAATCTACGCTTAATGGTCCAGATTCATCTCTCTCAAAAATAATGGCCTAGATTGACCAATCCACAGGCCGCCGCCATCTCCATGAAGCAATCATTTGCAACCCTAATGATCACACCCCATTCCTATAAATAGCAAGGTGCCTTTCCCTTACAAAAATATACAGTCCCTGGCAATATACACAACGGAGAGAGTGTGACCAGAGAGACCCCTTTTCGAGATCAGAGAGCATTAGAAGACTTGGAGAAAAAAGTAGAGAGGGAGCAAAGAGAGCATTTCTTCAACGCCGAGCAAATCTTCTGGAGCCAAGGCTGCATACCGATCGTCCAATGAGTAAGGCAGGGCTGCCGTCGCCTTCCCGAGCCTCTATCGTCACCCCCAGAATCTAAAATAAACAATTGTACTTAGTCTGTTGTACCTAGGCTTTCATCCCTAGGCTTTCTTTGTACAAGCGCGTTTGTATTGTGAGTCTAAGTTCAGTCCTCCCAGAAAACTGTTTTGTACTTTTACAATCAATGACAAACACGATGGCGACTCTGCTGGGGACAAACTTCTCCACGGCTGAGGAGTTGGTGACGCAGTCGGATGCAACGAAGCTTGGCTCCATGCAACAGAAGATGGTCGTCCGTTTCGACCAACAAGCATTTGAAGAGATGCTCTCTGAAGGAAGTGCTGGCCCGATCCATAAACGAACCCGCACAAAGAAAGCTCGCTGCGAGTGGAGGCCAAAATCGTTTGCTCCTCCATAAGCTCTGGACGGGGTACTCTCTGCTACCCAAGGCGTCGAGGGTGATTCTCATACGGCTTCACTTCGAGCCGTAGAGAACTCTGCTGTCCCCGAGTCCGTCAAAGAAAAGCATTACGATGCTGGACTTGCAGGGACAAAGAGCGACCCTATGCACCCTAAGAAGAAGCCGAGCACTCCTGTGGCCAAATCTGTTAACCACATGCAGGAGGCTCGTACGGGTGGATCTACCGGCCGCATGAAGAAAATCCATGCGGCCAGATCATCCAGCCGCATAAAGAAGACTCATGTGGCTGAGACTTCCAGTCGTATGAAAAAAGCCTATGCGGCTACGTCTGCTAGCCGCATACAGACCAACTATGACAGTCGCATGACGCATACTCCCCGCGGCTCTGTCTTCGACCGCCTCTCGTACGGTCCTGATCTCTTGTGCTCCCAAGAAGATATGTCTGACTCTCTCCAGTATCACTTAGACTCTTCCTACTATGTATCCGTACGCACTAGAGCGAAGAAGTCTAAAGCAGCACGAGCCTGGCGAGTTCGGTCCGCTGATCTGACCTCTGACCATCCGAACGTTCCGCATACTGCTACGCGGGCCTCGGATGGGAAGTTATACAGAACCACTCGAGTCCAGCCCCCGGCGGCAGACGAACAGAGAGGTTCGTAAAAGTCTTCCAGAATCCCGGGAGCAAGCATGGTCAATTCAGACCAGTCTGACTTGCGTGAGGCCATCCTCCACAAATGCAAGGAAAGAGAAGACGTATCGGGGAACAAAAAGTCCTCCCACGGACGTCACTGCACCAAAGTCATCGTCAACTGCTGCTGCAATAATACGACGGTACAAGAAGACCGGCAGTCCGTCTTTTAAAGACTGCAACAGCCATCTTCAGAAGACGAGGTACTTCCCGTCGTCTCCTGCAACTCTGCTCGGAAAGTCCCTGCTGATGGAAGGGAAAAGAAGACAAATGTTCCCAGCCCAAAGATTTTAACCACTGCGACTAAAAGACTGTCGTCTAAGCGGGTACCCACCACCGGAGTTTTCCAAGGTACTCGCTCTAAGACAAAATCTGCTACAATGGGAGATTCGTCGTCCACAACGCAGGGGGTTGCTGGGGCTGGGGTAGCACCCCTCTGACCCTCCACAGCAATCCGATGTTCCAAGAAGACGAGCCAGGGGAGACAAATCTCCCATCAGATATAGCAAACCTCGACGTCCCCGAGGACGTCCACAACTCCCAAGATGAGGCGAACTCAGAAATTGGGGGTACTGTTCCTTCCGAATCTGAATCAGAAGGGAACATACCCACATACCCCGATGACTTCTCACTACAGGGGTACGATTCGTAGGGCGCTTCCTCCACCGCTCCGTCTATCTCTTCTCATGTGAAGATGGTATTTATGATAGACAGCAACCAAGGTGGTTCCAGTGATCGCCAATGCATCGACAGTCTCGAAGCCATATTGCTTGCTTTGGTCAAGTCTGTAGACGAGATTAAAGCGGCCCTTCCAACTCTGCAAGGAGGGACGCCTGGCCAAACAAGCGCGGGTCCCGCAGTCAATGCGGACTCGAATTCGGCGGCACCAAACCCGGGCAACGATCCTCCTGAAACAACGGCCTCCACCGTCGTGGACGAGGCCCGCGAAGCGAGAAGAGAGGTATAGGAGCTTCGAGCCATGTTTCACGCTCGAAAAAACTCTCAAGACCTCAGAATACGGCAACCGTACCCTGCTGCATGGAGGGATGTTCCATTCCTACCAAGATATAAGCCGCTCAACATCAATCCTTATGATGGCAAGACCTCAGCGAGTCGATACATCACTTACTTCGAGGTCACCACCGACCATCTGCCCCATGACGATGCCATTCTCACACGATTATTCATCGGGGCATTGGAAGGAGTCGTCTTCGACTGGTATCGCAATCTGCCGGACAACTGCATCCACTCCTTCGCCGGGTTCAAGCGTATGTTCTTGGAAAGATTCTACGAAGTAGGGCAGGACATCACCATGTCTACCCTCATGGACGTCGTCCAAGGGGAGAAAGAGCTGACAAGAAACTACATCGAGAGGTTCCGCCAAACCGCTATGAAGTTGTCCTCTGGAAACCCGGATTCCTCCTTGATTGAAATTTGCCAAAAGAGACTGCTTCCAATAATCAGTCTCTGGATGGGCGAAAGTCAATTCAAGGATTGGAAGACGTTCATCATCAGTGCCACAAGCGCCGAAGAACGATTGAAGAAGGCTCGCCAACTGGGATTGCACATCTCGGACGGAGAGAACAAGGCAAGCGTCCCAACAACGATAATGGGGGTAGCCCCTCCAACAATCGGGACAGCAGGGGAAAGCAGGCTATGGTGGCCGATACAGCACAAAAACCTGAGCCAAAGCCAGCAGACAAACAATGGCCGCAATTCACTTACTCCTTCGAAGACGGTCACGTCAAGCCCATCTTGGACATGCTCATACAAGGAGACAGAATCCAGTTTCCTCCACCAAGACGGGAACCACGACCGACAGAGATGGAGAACCCAAAGTACTGCCATTATCACCGCTACGTCCACCATGCTACATACGACTGCTACCAGCTAAAACGGTACATCTAAAACCTAATCGATTCGAATGCTCTGGCTATCGATTTCGAAGAGGTAACCGTGGCAGCCAACATGGTGTCAGTACAATTTGGCAGCTTTTCTCCGACGAAAACTCAAGATGGAGTGGTCCCCATCCCTCTAGCAACAATGGAGATCGCTAATCTTCCTCCTTTCCGAGATCAGACCGCTGGTCTAGTACCCCTCACCACATCACGAGGGGAGGTCATGTGGATCCATCCAGACTTAGTATCGGAAGTGACTCGGCCCATATCGCCTTCTACATGCAAGAAGAAAAGTGGAAAAATTAGGTCCTGCCGCACAATCTCGGCAGATATCGAAGAAGCTACAGCCGTCGTCACACGGTCTGGGGCACAATCCCAACCTGTGGTTGACAATCCAGCTGAAGATCATCAACCCACTACAACTAATGCTCTGGGACCGGCTCAGCCTCCGACGACCGACAAGCCTAGGCCGAGGGAGACTCGCTTTGACAAATCCCTTCGAAAAGAGGCATCACAAGGGCTGGAGAAGCCCTACAACTTCGACATCTTAGCACAATTGGCCAACACACCAGCCAAGTTGTCATTATACGAGCTTCTGAGACTCTCCAAGGATGTTCGTGCGGCTTTGAGCGATGCACTCCAAAATACCGACGCGTACCTCGCTCAGGTCAACCTCACAGGAGAGATCCCGCCTGCAGATCTCCAAGACGGCGCCTGTACGAAAGCAATGCCCAACATCGTCTTCACTCCACAGGACATGCTTATCAAAATCAACCTGCACGATCGCCCGCTATACTAAACTGGATATATCGGCGACGTAAAAGTGGATCGGATGTACATTGATCCTGGCTCTTCCATAAGCATTATCCCGAAGGGTCTGCTACATCATCTCCACATCCCAATGCATCGCCGGACGCCTACAAGCACCGCCATCAGCGGTTTCAATTCGGACAGGAGCTACACAAATAGGAAGATTCGTCTGAAGTATCAAATTGGCGACCTCCAATCCGAAGTCACCTGCTACGTCATAGATGCAGACACTTCTTACAACATCCTCTTGGGGCGTCCATGGATACACAATTATATGATCGTGCCTTCCATGTTGTACCAATGCTTCAAATATGTCGACAAACACGGCTTCGTGAGGTCAGAATTTGCTGATATCAATCCCTTCAAAGTGGTCGAATCCTACTACTCAGACTCCTGCCTGTACGAAAAGTCGAAGAAGCATCTTGGTGAAGAAGATGTACAAGCTAGTACCAAGACAACCACAGGATCAGAAGAGCCTCTGACGATCCACCTCCAAGCTCGCAAATCTGGCAAGTCAGCACCCCTTACCGCCACTCTGCGTAAGGACGCGATCAGCATCTGGGCACAAGAAGAGCAGATGATAATCCGGCTGCCAAGGTCTGGTCAAGTGCCAAGACCCAGCCAGCCTCAAACGGAGAAGCTCAATCCCTCCGACAAGACAATGATGATATGCCTTCATAAGAAGGATCGTCACCCCGATGCAAGACCTGGAACTTCTAGAAAACCAACCACTCCCCGCCCAGCATCGAGTGCCAAGCTGGGGGTCGCTAGTTTGCCAATAACTCCATGCTCTGAACCGCTGGCGATCAAGCTGCCCAGGTCATCATCTCAGTCTTCGTATATACAGGAGGTAGTTGAAAAGGAACCGGAGCTAGCCAAGTATGTGGCTGCCCACACTGATGTTCCCTCCGCAGATGATGTAATCTCCCTAGAAAAGATACCTTACTTCATCAATAAAGGGCTATCTTTGAACTACCTCGAGCTTAATAAGCTCTGTACGATGTATGCTATGGAACACGGTATAGGCACTCACCTCCACACACAGGTAACAAATGTGCACACCACAATCCAGCTTACTCCAGCAGAAGATGCTTACCGTATAATCGAGGGAGGGGACCACCCAATCATCTTCGGCCGGAAGGACGACCCTCATCCCTTCAGCATAGAAGAAGTCAACCTTGGATCAGATGCCGGGAGACTGCCTCTGTATCTTTATAGCCCCCAATCTAAATATCTCATGCAAAAACAAGGGTATGATCTAGAGACTACGCCGAGCTTGAACTACGGCACGGGGTGACGATTACCTTTGAAGCCACCGGTCCCGACAGGCAAACTACGGGACTACTATAGCAAGACTCGATGTGGATTAGGGTATGTAACACCCACGACGACCCCTGAAAGTTCAGATCAAGAATGTGACTGGCATTCTCATTCGACCGGGTCACCAACTTCCGACTCTGATACCAGCATCGAAGATGTATTCAGACAAGTCTTGTCAGTCAACATGGCATTCGCCGACGCTTATGAAGAAGACGAAGACATCCCCGAAATCCTCGAGCTAAGGCCGTGGGCCCAGCAGTTGGATGCGCAATGGGAAAAGCGGTTCGAACTGAGGGACCCTCCTACTGAAGGTGAGGTTATCCAGGTCGACCTCAGCAGCGAATCTTCTCCAAAACCAATCTTCATCAGTAAAAGCTTAACAGACGAGGAGCGAGAATCACTGCTGGAACATGTCAAAAAATACATTGATGTGTTCGCATGGAGCTATGAAGACATATCGGAGTTAAATCCCGATATTGCTCTTCACAAGCTCAACATTCGGTCGGACGCAAAGCCAGTCAAGCAACAACAGCGACGCTTCCGCCCAGGCGTCATGGATGCGATCGAAGCCGAAGTCAACAAACTGATAGCCAGCGACTTCATACGTGAAGAGCAACATCCCGACTGGGTCGCCAACATAGTACCCGTCCTCAAGAAGAATGAAAAGATTCGAATCTGCATCGACTTCCGCAATCTGAACGAGGCTTGTCCCAAAGATGAATTCCCCCTCCCTATCACAGACATCATGATTGACAACACATGCGGCTTCGAACGTATGTCATTCATGGATGGATTCTCGGGGTACAACCAAATCAAGATGTCTCCTGACGACGAAAAGCGTACATCATTCCGAACACCAATTGGCACATACTGTTACACAGTCATGCCTTTCGGTTTAAAGAATGCTGGCGCCACATATCAATGAGCCATGAGTATCATCTTCACAGAACATTTGCACAAGACGGTGGAATGCTATGTTGATGACATCGTCGTCAAGAGTCGCCGTAAGGAAGACCACCTACAGGATCTGAGGACGGTATTCGATCTGATGCGAGCGCACAATTTGAAAATAAATCCTACGAAGTCCTTCCTGGGCGTATCCAGCGGAAAGTTCTTGGGTTTCATCATCACCGCCCAGGGTATTCATGTAGACCCTGAGAAGACGAAGGCAATTATGGAGATGGGTCCCCCAAAAAATCTCTGCAAACTCAGAGGCCTTCAAGGGAGACTAGCTTACATCAGAAGATTCATCTCTAACCTCTCCGGGCGATGTCGACCATTTACCCACCTCATGAAGAAAGGTGTCTCGTTCGTATGGGACGAAGAATGCCAGCGTGCCTTCGACAGCATCAAAGAATATTTGTCAAATCCTCCAGTCCTGGTGGCTTCGGTTGCTGGAAAACCATTCCTGCTCTACGTACGAGCAATAGAACATTCCCTTGGTGCTCTGTTGGCACAAAATAATGATGCAGGCCATGAACAAGCCATATACTACCTCAGTCGAATAATGATTGGGCCAGAGCACCGATACACCGCTGTAGAGAAGGAATGTCTTGCCCTAGTATTCGCTATTCAGAAGATGCGGCACTATGTCACCGGACAAATAATATATGTGATCTCACGAGTCAACCCTCTCAGGGTTCTCATGACTAAACTAGGGGCACTCAGCTCTCACCTCGCTATATGGACAATATTGTTGTCCCCTTATCATATGATCTTCGTCCCGCAAAAGGCTGTCAAAGGTCAAGCCATGGCGGACTTTTGGCAGCCCACCCGGGTTCGGAGTCGTCCAGAATATATGAAGAAATTCCAGATGAGGTCGCCGACTCGAATGCAGCCTCTCACGATAACATATGGCGGATGTTCTTCGACGACGCTTCAAGAATAGGACCCAAGGGCAACATCATTGTCGGAGTTGGGGTGGTGCTAGTCTCCCCTTCCGAATTGGTGATTAACTACGCTTACTCCCTCACGGAACCCTGCTCTAACAATGTGGCCGAGTACAACGCTCTGGTCATTGGCCTTCAACTTGAAAGGGAGCTGGGGGTAGAATATCTTGAACCATACGGCGATTCTCAGTTAATCGTCAATCAAATCCGGGGCTCATACGAAGTTCGTAACGAAGAGATGATCCCCTATAACCAAATAGCGATCGACATTATCTCGTCGTTCGAGGGGTTCTTCATCGAACACGTCCTCAGACTCCGAAATATCGAGGCCGATGCTTTAGCAGGCCTGGCCGCTTCCCTAGCAGTGCCGAATCATACCCGTCAATCGGTAGACGTGATAGGCCACGAGCTAGTCTGCCCCAAGAACAACGTCTAATTCGTGGCGAGCTATTCCGCCCAGGCAGTCGACGAAGCATCAGACTGGAGACAGCCATTCATCGACTTCGTCGTCTACGACATCCTCCCAGAGAATCCAAAGGAGGCCACCTCCATTAGACGGCGTTCCTTCAGATTCTTCTACGATATAGAGACGAAAATGCTGTATCGGCGATCCTACGATAGATTATTGCTTCGGTGTCTATCAAACACAGTAGCCAAAGAAGCCGTACGAGAAGCGCATGACGGTGTCTGCGGGGCCCATCAGCCTGGTCCTAAATTGCAAGACCGTCTTCGCCGAATGGGCTATTACTGGCCCACAATGGTAGCGGATGCGATAGACTACGCAAGAAGGTGCAAAGCCTGCCAAGTCCACGCAGACTTCATTCACCAGCCATCCGAATTTCTACATCCGACAGTAGCATCCTGGCCCTTCGAAGCATGGGGGATGGATATCATTCGTCCAATTACTCCACCTTCCTCCCGTGGACATCGCTTCATACTGGCGATCATGGATTACTTCTCCAAATGGGCAGAAGCTGTTCTACTTACAGAAGTCAAAACTTCGAACGTGATCAGCTTCCTCTAGCATCACGTTATCTATCGCTTTGGACTGCCCCGAAGGATCATCCACGACAATAGTCCGCAGTTTGCAAGCCACGCCTTCTATCGGTTTTGTGATAAGCACCGCATCCAGAATTTTGCTTCGACACCATACAACCCAGCAGCAAACGGGTTGGCAAAGGCATTCAACAAAACAATCATCAAACTCCTCAAGAAATTTGTCTCTTCCAACAAATGCGACTGGAACGAGAAGCTCGGTAAATGTTTATGGGCGTACCGTACTACGGTCCGAACAGCTACCGGGAACACACCATTCTCCCTGGTGTACGGGAGTGAGGCAGTTCTCCAATTAGAGACTCAAATACCCTCACTCTGCATCGTCCTCACTTATCAATTGACGATGGATGATATCTACCGACACCGACTACAAGAGTTGGAGGCCTTAGATGAAAAATGCCCCTAGCTCAGCAAAGGATCGAACTATACCAAGCACGCATCTCCGGAGCCTTCAACAAGAAGGTCAAGATCAGAACATTCCAAGTGGGCGATCTCGTTCTGGCGGTCCGGAGACCGATGGTCATGACTCACAAGACCGTCGACAAGTTCCAGCCAAAATGGGAAGGCCCATTTATCATTGAGGCCGTATTCTCCAACGGAGCCTACCGCCTCGCAAAACAGAATGGGGATTTGCTCATGTTGCCCGTCAACGGCAAGTTCCTGAAGAAATACTATGTCTAAACGACATTCTCCAGATCATGGAGTCATGTGCCCGCTGGTACCGCTGAACTCACATCCACAAGTTTCCAGATTTTCGAGACACGTGCCCGCTAGCACCGCTGAACTCATCCTTACAATTTTCCCAGATCATTGAGTCACATATCCGCTGGTACCGCTGAACTCACACTCACCATTCTCTAGATTCCTGAGTCATATACCCTATCGTGCCTCTGAACTCACATCCACAACATCCCAGAATATCGAGTCATGTGCCCGCTGGTGCCACTGAACTCACACTTTCACAATATTGAGTCATGTACCCGCTGGTGCCTCTGAACTCACATCTTGGTCACTCTTTCAGATAGTAAGTCATGTATGATCATACCTCTGAACTTTTTTTCCTGGAAGAGATCCTCCCTCATGATCCAATACCCGTACTTCCAGTGCACAAAAAGGATAAGCGATCCACAAATTTCTAAAATGGCCATGTCCTCATTACCTCTGAGTCGTTTTACTTCCGCCAAAAACAAATCACCCCCTACATAGAACTTCTATGTCCTCATTACCTCTGAGTCATTCTATGTACCCCCTCTTCATTGAGCCCACTCCTGTCATGTCCTCATTACCTCTGAATGCGAAGGCTCCATCGAAGAAACCTTCATGCTTGCCATGTCCTCATTACCTCTGAGTAAGTATGATGATTCCCTTTCGACTTATTATCTGTACCCACAACCGAAGTACGCCAAGGATAATAGGCCCACAAATATCATCCGTTGAGTCCACTCCTGCCATGTCCTCATTACCTCTGAGTAGGAAGACACCACGGTAAAACCTCCGTACTTATCATGTCCTCATTACCTTTGAGTAAGTATGTTAGTCCTCTCTCGTCTTATTATCCGTACCCTGAACCAGGGTACGCCAAGGGTAATAGGTCCACAAATGTCCTCTGTTGACCATAAATTTCCTCCGTTGAGTCCACTCCTGCCATGTCCTCATTACCTCTGAGTAGGAAGACTCTACGTTTAAAACCTTCATACTTGCCATGTCCTTATTACCTCTGAGTAAGTGTGTTGGTTCCTCTCCATCCTATTATCCGTATCCTAAGTCGGGGTACGCCAAGGATAATAGACCCACAAATGTCCTTTGCTAAGTCTCTTAGTACAGGCCCACCATTCCTCATCATGCCCCGGGAGCCCAGCTACTCCATGGCATTCTATCTCCCGATACCCCGAACACCCACGACAACCTTGCCGTGGAACTATTCTAGGTATCCCCTATCAAACTTGTTATCCGTACCTAAAACCAAGGTATGCCAGGGGTAACAGGTCCACAAACAAGTCCCTCATGTGGGGCAAACATCACCACAATACCACAAGTACAACAAGCAATACAAATAAAGGGTAGAATAGAAAGTACTCTTTATTTGAAAGAAGAAAAAAGCATTACATCTTTTGGGACCACGTCCCTCTCAAAACGAAAACAGAAACAAAACAAAAGAGGAAAAGGCCGACTATAGCTCAGCATTACATAACTCCGAGAGACGGTTTTTCACCAAGGTAGTCCCCCGCTCAAGCCTCTGTTTAGCCCGGCGCTCGGCCTCTTGGGACAACTGTTCTGCGTCATTCAAATAAATATATGCCTGCCAGTTGTTCTCTATCTTCTTTAGGGCAAGTTCTAGATTGGCAGAGGCCCTACTAAGCTTGTCAGCCTCCTGAATGGCGATCCCTTTTTCAGTACGAGCAGCTTCGAGCTCGGACTCCAGGAAGGCCAGCTTTCTTTGGAGTTCGAGGATCTATTCCCAGGTATCGGTTACCCCACGAGAGGCATCCGCTTCCCGAGTTGTGCAATCTTCAGTTCGACGGCTCCATTGATCGTATAACCGAGTCAGATCCCGGCGGTCCTTCAATATGGCCGACTTGAGCGACTCCCGGGCCATCTTTACCTTTTCCACCACAGTAACAAGGAAATAGCGCTCTTAGTTTATCGCTGCGGGTAAATCAGTTTGCTGCAGCCTACGAAATTGGGCCACGAGATGATCGGCCTCTAATAATTTAGGCTCCAGAAGCGCAGCCAGTTCCCCTCCACCAGGGAGTGTCTTAAGGATATTGATCTGGCCACCAGCGCATTGACGGGCCAGAGTAAAGGGAGTCCCCCTTTCCATAGCTGTCTCGATCCCCCTCCTCAGGTGGCGGTAGAAACTGTCGACCACATCCCGGGACACCTCATCCAAAACCTCTATGGAGGACGGCGTCAAAGGGAGCGTGGCAGGCAGTACCGAAGGAGTAGCCTCAGAACTGACCGTCTCCGCCACCAAGGAAGCAAATTCCGTGCAGAAAGATGCTTGAATAGCGGCTAGCTCCTCTTCCACCGCCCGAAGAGCTTGGATGCTTGGCAGGGCGGAAAGGTTAACCCCCGAAACTATATGCGCAGAAGAAGGCACAGGAAGTATCGTCCCTTATCCCAGCTGTACTGCTACCTGGGCTCCCAAACTCGATCCAGATGGAGGCCCCTCAATGCAAGGAGGTGCCGTCAGATCCCCTCCGGTAGGGTCCGCCTCGACAATGTCCGTCACCAGCAATAAAGGGTTGGGACCTGAACATCCAAAGCAACCATTAATCGACGTAATCCGAAGGATAGGATGGCAGAGTAAATAGGCTTATTCACAGGTTAAGGTTTGACTTGTATTACCAGGGGAAGAGCGTGGAGGCTGCGGTTCCTTCATAGCCGGCATAGTTTCCCCACCCGCAGCTTCTGATCTGAATTTAACTGGATTCTCTGTCACGGCCATCCCTGAAAAGGAGCCAGCCAGGACAGTGTCATCCTGTTGGAGTTCAGATGTCTCAGGGATGGGCGCAGTAAAACCCCCATCCCCCTGAGTTGAGGTCCCAACAAGGTGAGACTCCTCGACCGCCTCTGGAAGAACCCCAGCAGCAATGATAGCAGAGCACACATCACTGACCAAATATGACAGGACCGGATCAACCTCGGCAATCGGGTCCTGAGAAGTGAACTCATCTGATGCCTATAAAGAGCAAAAGGAAAAAACGATTAGGCCATAACATAGAAGAAGAAGAAAGGAGGTAGTCGAAACTTAAATCACCTCAGAAACAATGTCAACATCATCAATAAACAGCCTGCGACGTCTTACCACAGCGTGCTTTATGGAGTAGGTTCGGCCGTCAGCGGCAATTACGTGCCTGCTTCGCTTACACGAAGGGCCGGACACTGCAGATGGTTGATCCTCCACCACCTCGGCAGACCAAGTAGGCGGCTGACCCGCCACCCTTTCATCTGGCATAATAGGGGGGTGATTCCCAACTTCCTCGTCCGAAGAATATGACGAGTCATCGGCGTCTTGTTCATCATCCTCTTCGTCCGCCATAGTGGACTCTGAGTCCGGCGCTGGAACCCTGTTCGCTCCTCTCTTTCTCTTCTTGGATCCCTCTGGCTTCTCAGCCAAACCAGTGCCAGCAATGAAGCTAGTATTTATATCAAAGTTGACAGGAGGCTTGCTCGCTGCGACATGATAAAGGGCCGCTATGTACAAAATATCCCCTGTTGTCTTAGCATCAGGGACCGAAAAGCTAGCCCGGGTATGGACCGCGTTGTAATAATGCCAAGCCCGAATGCCATCGAGTACGCTGCCCTCAAAGCCCAGGCAAGCGCTGGGACAATCGAGGAACAGCTGACTATGCCCAAATTGACGGGAAAATCTACTGGGCAAATAAGGCTCCAGGTATACGTTATTTCGATAACGGTATACTAGGTGCGCAGGGCGAATATTGCGCAGCCAAAGAAGCATCCTCTCAGATAAAAGTTGGGGAGGATCAACGCCATCAATATGTACTCCCCTCACTTCTCTAGAAGTAAATTCAGGAAGAGATACAAAGAATTCAGGCCCATCAACCCTCGCCAACGCCCTCCGGCAGGCCGGCATGGTATCGTGCTCCCAAGGCTGATGACGGTATCGAAAAAGGAAGGCGTCATCAACAGTAACATCTTTATCAGTTCCTGGCCTCATCAATGACCGATAGTGCATCAATAACCACCCCATGAGGTAATGGTATGGTAGTTCTATCCGCTCAAAGCCCAGCATCGTCTCGCAAGCAATGACTTTAGACGAAAAGGCACGGAGGCCGTGATGTATACTACACACCATAGCAGGAAGAAGGGCCAGCCTGACTTTGAAAACCAGCTTCACCGTCGGGAGGATGAAGTGGCGGCTGATCCTTTCGGTAGAACCTGCCCCTCCTGAGACTACGTAATTCCGTAGACACACCATCAAGAACCCGGCTAAAATTGCTTTTTTAGACATCTTTCGGGTACCATAGTGGAAATAACTGAAGGAGTCAGTACGACTCCCAAATCTGTCGCATTTGGACCTCGACCTTTTTGCATTCAACTTTAGGTCCCTTATCTCTGTTTGGGTTTGAGGACGCCGAGAAGAAACCCGGCCGGAAGGACATAATTTGAACAGATACGCGACCCAGGCCGTGGTATGGGGGGCGCTCCCTTCCGAACTATTCTCCTTTTTAATAGCAGCCTGGTGACAGATGCTATGGTGGCACAGAAGTTCCCGATACACAGCAACAAAACCCGGGAATCGTCGCTCCAGATCGTCGAACTCCTCGTTCGTTGGAGTGTATACTTCAAAAGCCTCACCTTCCCACGGCAGTTTAGAAACAGCATGCATCTCATGGAGAGCAAGTCCCAACTCTCCCCCGGGCGCGAAGGAAGTCCCCGTACGTCGGTTATACAGCTCCAAAAGGGCCATGAGCAAAGGCTTGTTAATAGGTCACCCATAACAGGTGCCCCGGACGGCATAGTAAAGGTCAATTTCCCGAAGGGATTCCCCATATTTCCTCAGGATCTACGAGGTAAGATTGGCCCATGTAGGAATGGGGTTTATCCAATTCAGCAACGATAACCTGCCCATAGGATAAGACCCCTTGCGAGCGAGCTGATTCAGAAAAGTATCAGCTCGAGTAAAAGTAAAGTTAGGACCAGTCACGTTTATAAAAGTGCCAGGGAGCAGTCCCATCACACTTCGACTAACTGAATCCTTGCCCGCACATGCTGAACCGGTACGCCTGTTGTAGTGGATGTTGCCCACAAACATTCCCGGTTGGGTAGGAGTCAGAGAGCCCACCATTGTCCTGCCCAACGGTACCATGTTAAACCATGAGAGGGGATAATGCTGCTCCATCTTGGGGATATAGATCTCCACTCCGTCTACAGAAAAATACCAGTTCTCAGAAACATCCAGCAGTCGGGAGTTCTTTATGGAAAAGGCATCCCCAAAGAGAAAAGCCAATTTCAGATATTCTCCGTCCAGCTTTCCCGAATTCATCATGGAACAGAGAAAGTGGAAAGGTTGGTTGTTAATGACAGCCACCCTCTCCCTAGGTTCATTAGTGGGAAGCTGATCTACTATATGTTGACTTAAGCCGTCGAGCCGTACGTCCACAGCAAACTGAGCTGAACCTACAAGAAGCTCTCATGCTGGGTTGGTTGGAAGGCTCATTGAAAAAGGACAACACAAAACAGGATTAAAAGTTGGTTGCTGAACTCAATTCCCTACGAGCCTATACGTCTCGGATCAAACGAAGCCCTATACGGCTCAATTGCAATTGGGTTCCAGGTGGCACGGCCCCAAGGGAGCTTATGTAGTTCAGCCAACACAGCCTCATGCGGCCTAAATCAATTTGGGAGTTCCATATGACATTGGTTCGATAGCTTATGCGGATCAATCGAGCACATGCGATTCTAAGCAGAAGAGCTTTTGTGGCATTGAAGCGCTATACGGATCAGTCTGTTAGAAGCGTATGCGGATCAACCGAACATATGCGATTAGAAGCTTATACGGCTCCGTTCAAGGGAGACTTCATGCGGCTCAAAACCCTCTTATGCGGCTCAAACATAGGGTATCTCCTATGTGGCTCGGATATGAGAGGGTCATGCAGCCCATACAGCATATGCGGCTCTATCATAGCCGAACTTGGGTGAAGGCTTGTGCATGAATATGCAACAGAGCCATGGATTCTTAGGATTCAAAGTATCCAAATACAACCTTTACCGTTAAAGGCAGGACGGACATCAGGGTGCACTTCGGGAACAACGGCTGACGAGGAAGTCACCTTCTTGCCCTTCGCAGCAGCGGAGGCGACTCTAGAGGATTTGGGGGCCATGACCGAAAATCGGAGAAGGAAAATAAGGAAAGAAAGGCAAGACAGCAATAGTTGAATGAAAGAGAAAGTAAAGAAGTCCCCCCGACCGTACTCATCCATATTTATAAACAAAAGTGAGGCGTTTCGATCCCCGTACATACACGAAGACCGACTCTTCGGTTATCAAGGTGAGCCGTCGAAAATGAAGGCCAAACTCCTCGGATCCCGTACCAAAAAGTGACATTTACAGCTGACAACAAATCAACAGCATTTAATGTAAAAGATTGCCATACATGGCAATGATGACGTGGCCGAAAGTCCCCTGCGGCTAAGACATCCATGCGGCTGAACAGTCCCCTGCGGTTGAACCACCTATGCGGTTGAACAATCTATGCGGCCAAGATATCCCTGCGGTCAGGGTTTCATATGTGGCCAGAAGAATATACAGCCATGCTTCTTATTCAAAGTATTTCAATTTTGCAAATTAAAAACTTTGAAGGGGGTCTTGTAGAAGCATGGAAAATGATCCATGCGGCTAGGAAACCCCATGCGGCTCATAAAGCCCATGCGGCTCAGAAAGTCATGTGGCCTAAGGGACTATGCGGCCCAAGACATCCCATACGGCTCAGAAGACACGTGGCGTAACAGTGCTCCCCTCCGCCCTTTGTTGCATTAATTACGTTGGCGGCTGACGACTCTGAAAAAAGTGACAGCCCTGACACAAGAGAGGCAATTATGACTCTGTTATAATAACAGACCCCTAGGAAAGAGAAAGAGATCTCTGACACAATCCCCCGAGATCCATAAAAATGCCACGTGGCCTTGCCACGTGGGCGTTCGTATGCGGCTCGAGCGAAGACTTCCCATGCGGTTCAGAATGAAGCCGTTCTATACGGCTCAGGCCGAAACAGTCTTATGCGGCTCAAGCGGAGGCCTTCCTATGCGGCTCAAGAGGACCATTTCCATGCGGCTCAGGCGGATGCATCCCTATGCGGCTCGCAATGATCATCTTTATGCGGTTCAAAGGTTCGAAGGGGGGGCACCACTACCCAAGCAGCCCTGACACGTGGCCCAAACCTTATGCGACCCAAATCTTATGCGGCTCAATCTTCATGCGGTTCAGATCCCCCAGTGGCTTCTAGGACACGTGTCCTAAGCCGATCAATTTCCCAGATTTATTGTAATCAGAGATTGGGTCAAATCCCAATAATTTGGGACACGTGGCAGGAGAATAAATCAAGTTTATTCGCAGATATCAGAAGATCATTATGAGGAAGATTTATTCCAATCAGCATTAATTGCTGATGAGATTTGGTGTAATCTACGCTTAATGGTCCAGATTCATCTCACTCAAAACTAATGGCCTAGATTGACCAATCCACAGGCCGCCGCCATCTCCAGGAAGCAATCATTTGCAACCCTAATGATCATACCCCATTCCTATAAATAGCAAGGTGTCATTCTTTTACAAAAATATACATTCCCGGGCAATATACACAACGGAGAGAGTGTGACTAGAGAGACCCCTTTTCGAGATCAGAGAGCATTAGAAGACTTGAAGGAAAAAGCAGAGAGGGAGCAAAGAGAGCATTTCTTCAACGTTGAGCAAATCTTCTGGAGCCAAGGCTGCATACCGATCGTCCAAGGAGTAAGGCAGGGCTGTCCTCGCCTTCCCGAGCCTCTATCGTCACCCCCCAGAATCTAAAATAAACAATTATACTTAGTCTGCTGTACCTAGGCTTTCGTCCCTAGGCTTTCTTTGTACAAGTGCGTTTGTATTGTGAGTCTAAGTTCAGTCCTCCCATAAAACTGTTCTATACTTTTACAATCAATGGCAAACACGGACCTGTTGATAAATTTTACAGATAGCTTGGAGGTTGCCTGCTAGCCTAGAGGAGACACAGTAGAGATTGTATAGATAGTTATTTTAGTTGTCTTGAGTTGTATTTACTTTATGGATTACTGTATTTGAGATTTGAGATATTTTCTGGGTTTGTGTATCTTAGACACTTAGACTTCTATCTGCGGTATCACTTTGTGGAATTCATATTTTATCTATCTTTTATCATGCTCTGTCTTAGATGTGATTGAGACAGTATTTGCTATATCACCTCCATTCGGAGTGTATATACTGTACATGTACCTTTATATTGTTAGATGTTTGACCTAGGACAGCGTTCTACCGCCGACACTGCGGCGTAGGCTGGATGTACCCACTTCTCGTGCCCTTACTCTAGGGTACGGGTCGTGACACATTTTTAGTGGTAGCCCATGCAGGTCAAGTTTATGTAGTAGTGTTCGAACTAGAGTATCACTACAGCCTGCAGTAGGATTAGGATAGATTTTTGAAGGTACTCAATCACAGTTTGGCCTCCTTGAGAGATTCCTGGGACAACCCTTGAGAATCTTATTTTAACTTCGATTTGAAATCTATTTTTCCCCAGATTTGATTTACCTTTACTTCATGTTATTGAACTTGATTTTGATGGATTATTGTTGAATTTTGAATCTTGATGTTAGTGGTTGAATTTGAGTATGTATTTATATGATTTTTGATGGATTATTGTTCAATTTTGAATCTTGATTTTAGTGGTTGAATTTGAGTCTGTATTTATATAATTTTTGATGGATTATTATTGAATTTTGAATCTTGATGTTAGTTGTTGAATTTGAGTTTGTATTTATATGTATATATATATTTTTTTTGGAATTAAGGTATAACCTGATAATATACTTGATAAGGACAGTGAGAAAGGTAAAAGTCTACTTTATTATGGAATTTAGAATTTATTGCAGTCATATTTGCTAGCATAACAAGGATGTAGAGCCTGATATAGCTATTCTTATCTTAGTTATGAAATCTAGATTTTCTTGCAGCCATACCGGGTGGCGTGGTAAGAATTCTAGATAACATGATTATAGGGTGTATGCCTTATTATGGACTCTATCGTTTATTGTAGCTATGCTTATTGGCATGGCAGAATTCTGACAACATAATTTTAGGAAGACACATATGATTATCAGATTATATCTCTAAAGCTTTTTTTTTAAAACAATCATCTCTACCTTGTATTTCAGCCTTAAAAAAATATTTCTTCATCACTTAACTTAGGAGTAAAAAACAGTTTTAATTGTTGATATAATCCCTTGTATAACTTTATTGGATATAATTCCTTCCTAATGTAATAAATTGACGAATTATCTTAGGCCTTATCTTAGACTTGTTTGTATAGCTCTGATCTCAAATGGTCCCTTTTTTTAACAGATTGAGCAAGAAAGGATTTTATCATTATTTTCTTCTTGCCATTATTACTTGTATTAGTTTAAAAAAGAATTATTGTTTGTTTTGTTTGTTTTGCTTCTCATTGTTTAACTTAGGAGTAGCTTTAGATGTATTATAAACCTTGTGTAACTTCTTACTATGAATTTCTTCTTAATACAATGAATCGATGATTTTGCTAGACCTTATCTTGGATTTGATATTATAGCTCTGGTTTCAAAATGGTTCTTCTTTTAAACAGATAAGCAGAACAGATTTTATCGTTATTTTCTTCTTGCTATTATTCTTGTATTAAATAATAATAATAATAAAACTGTCTTGATTACATCAATCACCTACTTTGCAATCTTGGTAGGAATCTAAATGTTGGTCTTGATATGGAATTTGATTTTTATATTAGGACATGAGAATATATATATAGCGGACACAGACACTTTGCCTGACACGTATGCATGCTACACTTTGATTACCAACCCATTTAAATACATATTAATATGTTATTGATGTTAAATTCTCAAAACCCCAATATCTCTGACACAATATAGTATCAGAGAATAGTTCTCTATTTTTTTCAGTTTAAATTCGTAATTTAAATATAAATTTTATATTATTAGTTGTTGTTTACATCACTGCACATGTATGTTATATACATGGTTTCAATTCTTAAAGAAATTGGTTAGGTTTTGTATTTGAATTTGTCAAATCTGAGACCGTGTGCATATTAACCCTTAATACTGGATTCTAAATGTTTAGTTCAATTTACCATTTTTTTAATATAATATTTTGAGGTATATACATTGTTGAATGTAGGGATAGTATGTTAGGGTTTTATCTCTATCATGTTAGGATGTGTTGGGAGCATTGAGTTGGTTGTGATGTTTCAAACCCCTAAAATCTGAAACTGTATTATGTTAATATTACACTGGTTTAAATGTTAGCTTATTTTCATATTTTGTAAATAAATGCTGAACTAAAACTGGGTTTAACCTTTCAATACTAAAGCTATAATCCTGTACAAGGACACACACACCCTAACTTAGTATACACTGCCATGTAAACCTAACCCTTCCTCTCTATGTTAGGTTCATATATCTATATAGACATATATATAGAGTTTATGCATACATGTTATAATGTATATAGATACATAACTAAATTTCTACCTCTTTATATATATATATATATATATATATAATATATATATATATATATATATATATATATATATATATATATATAAAAATATATATATATATATATATATATATATATGGTTAGCCATGCATGTTATGAGTAAATAGGTTGTGTATTATAGATTGTTTAACCAATATGCCATGAGTAGTGTAACTTGATATCTATTGTTACCCAAATCCTCATATACACTTTCATGTATATTTCACATACACACATGCCTACTATCTAACCATATGAACATGTCCACATACACCCATACACACACGAACTACATAACTTTTA
Organism: Iris pallida; assembly: GCA_029216955.1. Classification (NCBI taxonomy): domain Eukaryota; kingdom Viridiplantae; phylum Streptophyta; class Magnoliopsida; order Asparagales; family Iridaceae; genus Iris; species Iris pallida. Next base: position 27,790 of record JANAVB010000627.1, on the reverse strand, counting down.
AAACTTACAATTTAGTCTTAACAGGATTAAGAGAATCCTATATTGTGATTGGATTTCAATGCAATTGACTTTCATTCTTGAACTTTTGATTTTAATTTTTTTCTGTACCCCTTTATAGATAATTGGTAGTTATCTTTATTTTATTTTTAATAAGTACCATTTTTCATATAAGATGGTAGACTACCTTACAGTTTTGATGATTTGTTATTTCTGTATCTTTTCCAGTTTAACATCCCTGATTGCTTGTATGTTTGATACCCTATGACCGTTTTGGTCTAGCATGACTAGTATACCTAAATGAGACTTTCATTACCACCGTATGCCATGACCCTAAATGTCGTCCTTTTAAATCGTATGATTTGTTTAAGTTCTGAGACCTTGATTGTGGGGGTTTGACCTAGAAGGAGTATGAACATTTTAATTTCGAGGACGAAATTTTTCTAAGGAGGGTAGGATTGTAACACCCACTTTTCTAAATTGAGGGTAATTTTGAACTTTTGTAAAAGTTTATTATTTAATAATAAGATTTATGATTTATGGGAATTTTTAATTAATTTAATACTATTTAAAATTGATAAATTATAATTTTGATGTGTTAGCTAGTGAACTCTAGAACTGTTGAGCCTAGAGACTAACCATGACCATGGGGACCTAACCATGTGATTAGAATGACTATTTACAACTTTTTAGACTAAGGGTATTTTGGTCATTTTGTGACTTTTGAATTATTTAGGATTTTAATTAATTGGTCAATTTTAGATTATTTTAATAATATTTAAATTAATGTATTATGATTTTTGTCATTTTTCATATTTTAATATTTTGGAAATTTTTTATATTTTTAATATTATTTTTATTGGATTTGTTTAATCGGGTTTGAGTTTCGTCTCGTTCCGACTTGTATTGTGACCCGGGTAGCTTTAACTCTAGATGGGACCAAATATTAAATTAAGCATGGCTCACAAGACCCAACATTTAAGTTAGTTAATTAAACTAATTTTTATCATGTTAGAATGGTTAAGTTAGAGACTCAAAACTAGATCATTTTGACCCCAAACTTGAACCTAGTCTAGACTTAACCATATGAGACTAGAGATGGGCAATTAGGACATTTTCCATTAGCCCTAATGGACACTTTATGGCAGCCACTTTTAGGAGAGAATGATTCATTTCATTCATTACAATCTTGCCTCTTTTATTTTCCTTTTGTTTTTCCCCAATTTTAGAGAGCCTTCCCATTAATTTGATCTCCAAATCAAATCATTCCTTCACCAAACCTTCCCCAATCATTTCCATTCTCCAAGGGAAAGGTGCTACCAAGGATTGGAAGAGGAGTGCAAGGAGGAGTGTCCACTTTGAGGGATCTTCGTATTGGAGCCGTGTCCTGAAGGATTTCATTGGGATTCCACTCCCAATAGGTAAAACCCATCATCTAAATCGATTTTCTTTGCATATAAATTAGTTTTGAATCCGTAGGATCCATCCTCATGCATGTGTCCTATTTAGATTCAAATTTGAGGCCATTTGGAGCTCTCTTGAGGATTTTAGATATGTGTCTTGTGTCCTACTTGATAGATCCCAAATTAGGACACCCCATGTGTATGTATATATGATAATAGTTTAAATAGATATTTAAATTCAGTTTTATAATGGTTAGAGAGTGGATTGATCTTAGTTAGGATGGTTAGAATGATTTTCATTTGGATACCTATGTTTGTATCCAAGTATCTTGGCCTATATGTGTTCTTTTGTCAAATTCGTCATAATATTTATCTACGTTTTTATTAACCAAAGCAACTTAGAAATGTCATAACTTTTAGCTTAGAACTCCGATTTATCTCCCGTGTTTTTTTAAAAATCGAAGTTAGCTTTCCAAATATATATTTTAATAAGCCAAATTCTTTATGTAACTTTCTGTAGAATTATTTGAGTGTCAGTTGTACGAAAGACGAACGTGTTTCGGTATTTTCGTGATTTCGGGAGCTTCCGGACACGAAAATGTGATCCGTTTAAAGTTTCGGAAAGCTAACACAAAGGTCTACGACATACTTTAATCTTAGAATTTAGTGAATGCCCAATTGGTACAGTATTGGTTTTAAGTGGAAGAGTGACTATACGATATATACATTTTGTGTAACCTATGAGCCTATGTAGTATGGGTATTAAATGAATATAGAGTATGTAATACATGATATTTTAGATGAATGAAATGATATATATATGATATATATCCTCTTTACATTAATGTATATATATGGTTGAATGCAAGCATGTAGGAATATAATTAATATAATGTATGTAAGCAATGCATAAATGCATGAATGAAAGAATGATATACAATGTATGCATGAAAGTATATAGTGAATGCTAGATATGAATGCAAGGTATACATGTAATGATAGATATGAATACATAATATATAAATAATATAATGCAATATATAATGATAGTATGTATGGTAATGTAGAATATATGATGCAAGCATGTATATGTCCACTGTTTTCCCTTTTTTTTTACATTTTCTTTCCCTTCCCTTTCCATTTTAGTTTTTTTCTTTTTTTTCCCCTTCTATTTTTACATGTTATATACAATGTATATAATGTATAGATGCATGTAAGTATGTAATATGCATGAATGAATGTCATATATGAATGAATCAATCAATCAAAGGTATAAGTAAAATATAATGCATTGTAATGAATGTTAACATATATAATGTATAAAAGTATGTACGTAAATGTGCATGAATGTATATATCTATGTAACTATGTAAATATGTATGATGTAACATATGCCTATATATATAAATATGTATATAATGTGGATATGCATGTATGTATGAAGGTATGTATTTATATATATTATCTATTTTATATTATGCATTATTGTGGTTCACATTGTCTTGTGATTGTGTGAGTGCTAGCCTAGGCTTGGTTAGGCCTAGTGAGACTTGTTAGACTTGTTTGGGCTAGGACTTGACCTAGTTGACCTAATTTGACTAGTGTGGTTGACTAGAGTTGACCAAGTGTTGACTTTAGTCTAGTTTGACCTAGACAACATGCAGATGCATTGTACATTTCATTTATCATCTCTCGTATACATCTTGACCTGTGTTGCTCTAAATAGGACTTTGTGGCTTCAGTTTGGACCTCTATACCTATCAGTTGTTCAGGTTATCAGGCGAGTACATTCTCTGACCATTTCATACTTGCTAGAACGTCTATTCTTGCCATAGATTAATTTACTTGATGCTGACACGTTGGTAACACGGATTGGTACTATATGGATCTTCTTTTGCGATGTTATCTCCTCTGTGTTCACTAAATACATATTATGATGTGCGTTTCACTAACATATTGTATTTATTGAATACCCATATCATTGTACACTCATTGTGCATATTGTACTCTCACTATCACATTGAGCTCTATTGTACAAGCCATTGTACAAGCTATTGTACAAGCCATTGTATAAGGTAACGTAACTGAATTAGATCTTTGTGTATTGATTGGGGAGGGAGAGTAGAAATGGTTATGTGATCAATCCTATTGTATAAGAAATTGTATATGTCCATTGTACACCCACGTACAAAGGAGTCCCATTTTACTGTATAACCTAACCCGTTTACATAACCATATTGTACTCTAAATCACATATTACTTACAGTTCTTACTTATCATTTATAGATATTTCCTATTATCATATCCTTCTATTTTTCATATACATCTTCTTTCAGCGTTTCATGTATCTTACTCTATTGCGCGTTATATTTTCTAACCTGTTATGATCTGCGTGAGATGTATTGTGCTCGCTCCTGTCCTGACTGGACCTGTTGATAAATTTTACAGATAGCTTGGAGGTTGCCTGCTAGCCTAGAGGAGACACAGTAGAGATTGTATAAATAGTTATTTTAGTTGTCTTGAGTTGTATTTACTTTATGGATTACTGTATTTGAGATTTGAGATGTTTTCTGGGTTTGTGTATCTTAGACACTTAGATTTCTATCTGCGGTATCTCTTTGTGGAATTCATATTTTATCTATCTTTTATCATGCTCTGCCTTAGATGTGATTGAGACAGTATTTGCTATGTCACCTCCATTCGGAGTGTATATACTGTACAGGTACTTTTATATTGTTAGATGTTTGACCTAGGACAGCGTTCTACCATCGACACTGCGGCGTAGGCTGGACGTACCCACTTCTCGTGCCCTTCTTCTAGGGTGCGGGTCGTGACACTTGTTGAACCTGAACCAAATGATTGTAGAGAGAAACAACATAGATGATCACAAAGGTAGCAGATTGAGTACTGTAGCCACAGCAGTTGCATGTTTTAGTTTGACCTATTGGATGATTTTAATTTCGAGGATAAAATTTTTATAAGGTGGGTAGGATGTAAGCCTCCTGAATTTCCGAGATTATTTTTGAATTTTCTAAATAAATTATTTTTCGATAATTTATTTTGATTTAATTAATTTTGATCATTAAATGCTCTTTACCGTGACTTGGATTTCTAGAGCATCAGGGATGCCAGTCTCTCAAAACTTTCTTCTTGAAGTTCGTAGTAGACGAGATTATTTTCATGTTGATATATCGTGTCCCACTCGAACTTGTTTCCTTGTACTCTTTTCGCTTCGCACAACTTCAGGTCAATTTAGACCATTTGATCGTTGATTAATTATTAATTAATTTTCCACTCTTTTTCTTGATCCTCATAAGCACGTTACCGTGACTTTTAATTTAGGAGCACCAGACTAGTCAATTTTTCGAAACCAACTTGTCATGCATGATGTACTCGAGACACTCTTCGCCCATGACCTTCGTGTCCCACTCAGACACACCATCTTGTACTTCATTTGCTTCGCATAACTTTTGGGTCAATTTAGGCCAATTAATTATCTACCGTAATTTGTGACTTAATTTCCAATTTAATTTCCGGGCCCGACATCGGTCCAATCCAGTCGACCCAATATATGGCCCTGGCCTGTTTTGAGTCTACTATGCACGTGCCACTTGCGTGCCACCGATTTGATCTCCCTTGTGCTCCCATTTCATCCATGATTTAATTTGGTTTAAAATTATTATTTTAATTAAATCTTGGCCCCAAGCTTGTCCAACTTGACCCAACACGCAACCCAAATTGGTGTGACCCTACCATGTCTACCTATACACCCCACTGATATTTTTTCTTGTTTCCCTACTCAAAAATATCCTCCTCTTTACAAATTTCTATTTTTTTTTCTCCATTCAAATATATACATAATATATATATACATAATATATATATATACATAATATATATAAAAATATTCAAATATATACATAATATATACATATATATACATATATATATATATATATATATATATATATATATATATATATATATATATATATATATATATATATATATATATACACATATAATATCTCTCTCTCTCCCCTTTGTTACACTCACACACACATCACCCACTCCCCTCTCCCATCAGCACTCCCCCTCACCCATGTGGCCGACACCCTCCCCCTCTCTCTATTCTAGTTCTCTCTCTCCTCTGTTAATATCTACACACACACAAATTAAATCACTCTCTCTCTCCTTACACACCAACACCACCACACCCCCTCTCAGCTCCTCCCGAGCCCAGCTCCCCCACGACCGACCTCCACCCCATGGCCGACCCCCACCCGAGCTCACCATACTCCACCACCATCATCTACTTCATTCACCATCACCATCTTCAACTGCCCTCACCTGCACCACCATTAACAACCTCCTCCACCCTTACCGACTGGCCACGGCCACCACTGTCGTGCCGTCGCTGCCGCGTCGTCGTACCGTTATGCACGACAGCAGCAGCAGCTACTGCATGCAACAACGACGCCAACAGCAGCGAGCAGCAGTAGCAGTGCGGCAACGGCAGCCGCGTGCCGTCCGGCCACCGTGGTCGCCGACGAGCCCCCCAACGACCGCACGCGGGCTGGTCGAGTCCTCCGGGCAGGCCCCCGTAGCAAGTCCCCGCATCTCCGGCGCGAGAAACGCCCGATTCGGGCGTTTGTCACGGGTTTCCGTCGGCGTTAGCTCAGAATGGATCCAGAAATAGCGTTCCGTCGCAGCGACTTCGCACACATATTTCGAGAAATCCGAGCGTGGATCGGAAATTTCTTTACTCCATCTCAATCTCGGTATATAGCTCTTCACTCCCCTCAATTTTTGTCCATTAATTTCGTCGTTTGATACATCAAAACCGGCCACAAAGTTGACATTTTAATTTGTGTAATTTTTTGACAGTTTTAGGGAGCCGACTTTGTCAGCTCGTAACTCCGCCATCGCAGCTCCGTCTGGCGTGCTACTGGTTCCTAAGCGAAGTTGGTATAACCCTCTTCCTGTCCCTCAAGTTTCGTTTTATTGTGAGCAAGTTTGATTGGTTGAATTCGATGCCAAAGTTGGCCGTCCGAATTCGTAATTTCCAAGTTATAAAATTCCATTTTTGAATCCAGGACTCCGAATTCAATTTCTGACACCACCAGTAGACTCGTGGTGTCGTTCTGGCATGTTTTTATATAAAGTTTGTTTTATTTGGAGGACGTGGGCCCTGGCACGTATTTCGGTGCAAAGCGGGCCCCACAGTCCGGGTCAACGGGACTTTTTGACACCGGCTCATCGGAAACCAATTCCGAATATACCTTTGAGTTCGTATCGTCATTCTGGACTCGTTGACATATAATTTGCTAGGTTTTAGTGGATATTGGTTCCGACACGTATTTCGGTGCAAGTCTTATACTAATATCCAGGTCAACGGGTTATTTTGAGATCGGCTCATCGAAATCCAATTTCGGATATACCGTTGAGTTCGTATCGTCATTCTGCACTCGTTGACAAATAATTTGCTGAGTTTTGAGGACATTGGCTCCGACACGCTTTTCCATGCAAATCGGAATTTCAATGTCCTGGTCAACGGACTAATTTGAGGTCGGATCAACGGAATCCAATTCTGGATATACCGTTGGGTTCGTATCTTCATTCTGGATTAGTGGACATATAATTTGTTAGATTTAGTGCACTTTTATTTCATTACGTTTTTCGGTGCAAAGCGGGTCCGACACGGACACTATTTTGATTCGAAATTACCTTTTTGCCCCTGTGTCCAAATTGGACTTATGGACAGGCTATTCTAGCTATTTCGACCATTCTGGACACGTTGGTTATGGTTGTTTCACCATCCGACAACATCTGTAGGTTTTTACCCAATTTTATAATCTCTTCTTTAGTTGTATTTCGGATCCATCGATTCCAGTGATTTCACAATCACTGAACTTGATATGTTGACCATGTAGATGTTTATAGAGACTAGCTTTTACCCTGTTGACCTTGGTTGACTACTTTGACTGAACGTCGAAGTAGAGTCAACATTGACCTAGGTTAGACTAGTTTTGACGTTGGTTGACCACAGTTGACTATTTTGACTGAAAGTCAATCGTAGCCTAAAAACTGACTAAAACATGACCGAGTTGACCAGTTGACCCAAAGTCAACTGTTAGTCAAAGTTAGTCAACATTTAACCTAGTTTGACCTAGAGTTGACCAGAGTTGACCAGTTGACCAAAAGTCAACTGTAAGTCAACCCTTGACTTGCCTTGACCTAGTTTGACTTGGTATGACTTGATTTTACTTCCAAACCCTTATATTGACATAGTATTCCACCTATAGGTCCTCGAGGCACTGTTCTAAGACTCAGTTGACATATTCCACTAGATCGCAGGCGAGTACATTCTCTGGTAATATTTCTGTTGTATGATATCGTCTATGTTTCTTGTATTTAGTGTAGATATCCTTGTTCTCTTGAATCATTGTTCACACGGATTGGTATTTCTCTGGATCCCGTCATGAGATGTTATTTCTCGCTTTCCTTGGTATATCTTGTGCAAGTCTTTCTTGTTCCTTATGCATTGTATAGACACGATTCCTGTGAAGGCTAGCTACCCTCTCAAAGAATCGCGTGTCATGATGTGTCATGGTTGGATCCACTATACTAGTCGGGGACGGGGAGTATTAGTGTAGATGTGTGGTCATTATCCACCTTGTTTATTCTTGTAGATCTTGTGAGTGTTAATCATACACTCCACGTATGATTAACCAGGCCAGTAGACCTTGTGCAGACCCAAGCCGGCCACATGTTAAAACTAATACTCACACACTTAGATAGATGATTCTTGATTCTTGTACATGCCATGATCAGTTTTACTTGTCTTGTTCTAGCTCTAGATTTACAACTTACCTTGCCATGATACTCACATGTACATTTCGTGATTCCTTGTATATTCTCTCTATTTACTGCTACATTTTCAATATCGTCTAACTAGAACTGTTATTTGATATTTGTGCTCGTTCCATCCTGACTGATATGTTGACAAATTTTTTGGAGTTGTTATGCCATTATTGGACTTCATGATGTTGGTAGCTGGGGTGGTTCTCGGTATTCTACACCGTGAGTTGTCTCTCAGGAGTTCTAGGTCTGGTAGTTATTTAGTTTTGTTATTGTTTCCCTCTGTTTTATTCTTGTCTTATACGATCCTTGTAGATTCTAGTTATTCTAGTGATATTGTTATTATTTCTTGTCTTATCTTCCTTAGTTTTTGTGATGTGACATGAGTACATTTCTAGTTATGGATCTTTAGATGTTGTAGTTAGTATAGGGTACTTGACAGTGCTCTACCGTCGATATTGTGGCGTAGGCTGGGCGTAGCCCACGTATTCGTACCCGTATATCCGGGTGCGGGTCGTGACACATGTAATGCCCCAGTCCCAAAGTACTGAGGACTAAGTACGTAGACATGCCAGCTGTATACATACGAAGTATACTCCAATGTATGGAACACCCGTATGTATACATAAGCTGTAAAATACAGTAAAACCATGATAACTAAATCTCATCCACAAAATCAGAAGTATAATAATATAAATCAACTCAAGAATTTGTCACTTATACATATAGTTAGGCGGAGACAAATCTACTACCAACTATTTTAAAAAAGAGAAATATACAAGAAAATGATAGATACAAATGACAAGACGAACCAAGGGCAATCATCTTCGAAGAAAGGGAGAAGATCACGACCTTGGCTAGAACACCTGCAAAGTTACAGAGCACACACCTGGAGAGATAACCATGTCCTCAAAGAGACGTAACAAGATACAGAAAGAACATGCCATAATAAACTGAATATAAAATATGCCACAAATAAAAATAAGTGACAAGACCTCAATAGGGTAACCTAACCATACTAAAATGAACATGTAGTTGAGAAACAACCCTTTCGACGCATGATCCCTGGCTGTAAATAGGACTGGCATATTCCCCATATAGGTTACCAGGGGCCTACGTCCGTAACGTCCGAAGATCGTCAGAGGGCATCAAGTGTAAGGGGCTACGTCCATAATACTCTGGAAAATGTCAGAGGGCACCTGGAGCCTGCGTCTCCAAGGAGCACACAGGTAATCAGTGAAGTGTAAAAAAGCCCATACGCCAGGTATTGTTCTTCCCACCCAATGTACCTATCTAAGTCACATCCGCGATCATGTACCTCTACTAACTGCTAAGTCTCCTAGCATGCTCTATTAGCAGTTAGACCTAACGCATGCGCACAGGTGATCAGCCAACACGCAAGTACATCTACATGCTACTCATCTCACACATATCTTGTGGTACAACAGTGTCAAGGATTATGCAATACACTACAGAGGGTAGTCCCCTAACTCTAGGTCTATATGCAATCAAAGGATGACAAATAAGTAAGCTAATATCACTGAGCAGGTAGTAAATCAAGAACTGTAATAATGGTATAGCTAGAAGAACTAGAAATAAATAAACAGTGATATACAATACTAAAGAAAATACAACTAAATATAAGCAGTAAATATGACAAGGTATCTTGCCTGAGGTTGTGTGCAAAAAGGCGACGTCCAATAGCTCGAACCGTCAGAATAGTGAAGCGATGAAAGCCAAATCCCGTATACATCCTCGGATGCTGAAATAAACACCATGAATGTGTTCGAAATATAAGATATGTCCAGGAAACGCCTGTCCAAAAGTCCAATTCTAGAACAGGGGCAAAATCAAAATTTTGGGTCAAAATGATGTCCACCGTTGGACACATTTTGCACCGAAATGCGTGCCAGAACTTACGGTCTCTAAAGTCATCAAACTACATGTCTACAGGTCCAGTTTGAGGAGACAAACTCAATGGTATGTCCAATTTTGGATTTCGATGAGCCGTGTACAAAATTGCCCGTTGGAGCGGGTCGCGGGCCCGCCAAAATAGCGTTCCGGTCGACCTTCTCTGAATCAGACCAAACTTGGCGTATAGGACCAGAAAAATGATACGGTCCTGCTGGCGCAAGTTTCATTTTGATTCAACGAACATGCACATAGTAATTAGGAAATTTTTAAAGAGGCCGATACGGCAAATTTCGACGGATACGCATCAAATTCGTCGCGCACACGCAACCAATTTGAATTTCGTCAAAGCCCACATGTCCGTGAAGTCGATACGCACCTTTCAATGCTTTCGGTTCGTGACCACGTCGCCCGAATTGGGGAAACGCATGTTGAATCGAAGATTTTTCTAATTTTGTAGTTATCAAAAACATGTTTTTCTTTATTTTTGAAATCAAATAACTTTTCACATACGTAATTAAATCTAGATCTATAAAAAGAGATTTATTCTCGTATAGGTCGTCTAAAACTATTTGGAATTGATTCACGAAAACTCTGAGTATTTTATTCAAAATATGCCATCAAAGTGAAGGCTGGAACTGCTCTAATGCCCTGGTTTTGCTCAGATTGACGATGTTTGCGTCGAATTTCTGAGCGAACTAATGGGTTAACTCCAAATCCCTTTGAAGGGGCTCGAAGTGGGTCATATTTGCTTCCTATACGAGTTTACGGTTCGTAAATCGGTGAACTATACGAAAAGAAATTCAACGGAAAATATGTGCACCTGAGTGGCATAGTCTGCACGCGAAGCTGCTGTTGTTTTGGGGTTGCGGAGGTCTACTGTTGGCCTCGCCACCGCGTATGGTTGGCCCGCGGCCACATGTGGTGGCGCACGCGCGAGGCTGGGGGTAGCAAAGTCCAACCGCCAAAATCGTCAGCAATGAAGTCAAAATCCGTAAACAGCTCCGGATGCTGAAACAAACATCACGAATGTTTTTGATATAAAAGATATATCTTGAAACGCCTGCCCAAAAGTCCAATTCTGGACACAGGAGCAAAATCACAATTTTGGGTCAAAACGATGTCCGCCGTTGGACCTATTTTGTACCAAAAAATGTGCCAGTATCTACGGTCTCTAAAGTCATCAAACTATATATCTACGAGTCTGGTTTGACGAGATGAACCCAACCGTATGTCAAAAGTTAAATTTTGTGGGGCTGTGCACAATTTTGCCAGTTGGATTGCATCGCGAGCCCGCCGAAAAGGCATTCCGGTCGACCTTCTCAGAATCATACCAAACTTGGCATATAGGACCAAAAAAATGACACGGTCCTGTTGGCATAAGTTTTGTCTCGAGATGACGAACATGCACGAAGTTATGGACTAGTTTGCAAAATGGCCGATACGGGGTATCATGGCGGATAGGGTTCAATTGTCGCGCACGCACAACGAAATCGAGTTCTGTCAGTTCCCACACTGTAAACCCCCAATATTTTCTAACTATTTTAGTACTTTAAAAATTATTTTTTTCTAACTATTTGGACTTAAAGTGATAATTAATGTGTATGTATGTAATTATAAATATATATATATTATAGGTACGATTGTGTGCTTGATATTTTATTACTACTAAATATAGCCTACCTTGGTTACATAATATGTTTATACTTAATTACGAATTATAGAAATTTTTCTTGTGAATATATACATCTATACATATGTATATATATGAATATATATATATTTATATATAAATATATATATATATATAGTTATTGCTTAAAAAAAAAGTGGCCCGGTCCCACACCCCAGCAAAGGGGGCGGCCAGGCTGTGATGGAAGCCTAGTGTTGCATTAGGCTTATTAGTAAAAAAAAGAAAAAAAAAAGAAATGTAACCCACCACCCACTAAAAGTGGGCGGGCCCCACCAAGAATAATGCTTGCTGCGTGCAGCAGCAAGCTCGTGAATAGCCCAAAACCCGTGGGGTTGATTCACTTAGGATTTCTAAACCCATAGGTATTAGGTTTTACGAGAAGTTGATATAAATACAACTTTTTCCACAAGCCTCAAAACCCTAATCTTCCAAAACGAAAGTTGAGGCTGATTATACCCTCTTCAACTATGAATTCATTTCACCAGCGACGGAGCTTTGTGCGCGACGAACGGAGCATCGGAAGTCAGCCCCACGTCACCCACGGAGCAATTTTCTCACTCAAGGTACCCTACTTCCCTACGACGTAACTTTTTACTCGTAGCTCCAATTTTCGATCCGTAAAATTTTCTGGAAAGTAGACTTGACCCTCTTCGAGATCCTCTAGATGGATTTCGAAACAACCCATCACCTTGCTCGAAAAATCAAGACGAAATTGAAGAAAAACCTATTTTCTGTAATACTAAAAACTGTTTTAAAACGACAACTTGTCGGCCAATTCTCTTGTTGTACATTAAGGATTTGTAGAAACTAATCCAAGTCGTTAAAAGACAACATAACCCCGATTAAAACGCAACTTGTAGATCGGTATTTTGATTTCTGTACAAGAATTAAACCCATGTTAAAGTTGTGCGAAAAACTATTTTTCAAAATAGTAAATTTCAGAAAATCTATCCCGATACGGCACGTGCTCCGACAAATCGGACAACATGGTCGCACGCTATATGCATCGAAAGGCGCGTATGGACGTTACCGACGTGTGGGAACTGACGGAACTCAGTTTCGTCGCGTGTGCTCGACGAAATCAACGTGTATCCGTCGAGATACCCCCGTATCGGCGTTTTGCAAACTTGCCCATAACTTCGTGTACAGTCGTCGAATCGAGACAAAACTTGCGCCAACAGGTCCGAATCGAAATTTTGGACCTGTATGCCAAGTTTGGTTCGATTCTGAGAAGGTTGAATCAGAACCCATTTTTGGCGGGCCTGCGACCCACTCAAACGGGCGATTTTGTACACGGCTCCTCGGAATCCTAAACTGGACATACCGTTGAGTTCCTCTCCTCAAACTGAAATCGTAAACATGTAGTTTGACGACTTTAGAGATCGTAGACTTTGGCACGCGTTTCGGTGCAAAGCGGGTCCAATGGCGGACATCGTTTTGACCTGAAATTACGATTTTATCCCTGTTCCAGAATTTAAATTTTGGACAGGCGTTTCCTAGGTATATCTTCTTCACCGAGATCATTTTTAATGTTTGTTCTAGCATCCGGAGTTGTTTGGAGATTGTGACATTTCTTGGCTGACATTGTGATTACTTGGACTTGCCACTTTGCACCATCAGGCAAGATACCTTGCCACCTTACTCTGTGATTATTATATTCTTATTTTCATTTGTTATTTTCAGCATTTTATTTCATGATATTTAAACTGTGCGTCCAAGTCACACTTGGGTGCAAGCGACTCTATCGGTCGTTTTTCTTGCTTTATTTATTCTCTTGCATTGACTTAGTTTATTGACCACCCATTGATGTTGAGGTATTGGTATATCTCATACGGCCTTGACACTTTTTGTATCACGTGATGTGAGTCACATATAGGACACGTATCCGCGTAGTCGGCTGGCCACCGATACGTATGGAGCGTGCGACGGATAGGGGTAACTGCCAATAGAGTTGTATGCTAGAAGACTTAGCGGTTACTAGAGGTACATGTCAGTCATGGAGATAATGATACTAGGCATTAGGTGGGGAGAACATTACCTGACGTATGGGCTTCGATTGCACTTCCGTTATAACCCGAAAGCTCCGCTGGAGATACGGGTATGAGCCTCTCAGGTTGGCCACTGTCGTTTTTAAACGTCATGCTCTTGGTCACTGGTGCCCAAGAGGGGACTATACCGGATCCTATATTCAGCCAGGGCTCATGCGTCGAAGGAATGTATCTCAACTGCATATTCACAGTAGAATGGTCAGGAACCCGATAGCATGCATACCTTTCTCTCTTATTATATTATCACAGTTTATATGGCATGGTGTTTTCTTGTATCTTGCTATGTCCCCTGAGGACCTGGTTATCTCTCCAGGTTTAGACGATTTTCCACAGGAGTACGGAGCGGCATTGGAGCTATCTTACATTGATGACGAGGCAGTGCCTTATGACTTCTAGTCTATCTCTTATATGAGACAGTTGTAGACATTATTTTATATCTCTTTTCTTTCTATTTGCGGAGGTTGGACTCCGATCTTGTGAGACTATTTTTTTTAGCTGTTTAGAGTGAGTATGTTCACCCGGCTATCTTTTGATACTCTTATTTATTTATTTGGACTTCATTATCTTCTGTGTTGAGCTGTGATGAGATTAGATATGTTACTCTGGCCTGTGATTATTTTATTTACAGCTTATGTGCATATATGAGGATTCCATATATTGGAGTGTTCTTCGTATATGTGCAGCTGGCATGTTTTCGTACTTGGTCCTATGTATTTTATGACATGGGCGTTACATGTTTTTGTGGTGGCCCATGCAGGTCAACGTTAATATTGTTGGGTTACATGACTGTGCCCAACAAGCCTACATATAGGAATAGGAATATCTCATCCAGAACTACTACTATCTCTTGACTTCCAATCTTTTCGAAACTTTCGAGATTATTCGATTTACTTCATATCTAATCTTTCCTAATACCAACTTATCTTCCTCGTGCCAACAGTATGAATCTACGAAGCGGACGCACTTTTGCCTTGGCCCTCACATCTGGTGAGGAGACTACTTCGGAGGGACAGAATCCTCCCATAACTCCAGCAACACCATACCAGCCAGGACTGTCGCAGCCTATTACAACACCGACGACGGAGTACCCAGAGATCGCAGCACTCCCAGGCAGCCAGGCTGGACAGACTACTACCATGCCACCGGAAGGGAATGTACCACTGCCTCCTCCACCACCATTTCCTCAGCAGTTTCCCCCACAGTCGGGACCTCAGATGCCTCCACCACCGACTGATGGGAGCCCTATTACTCAGTTTATATATGCCATGATGCAGGCTCAGTGGCAGCAGACTGAGCTGATGAGACAGACGATGATGGCAGCCATGGCTAGACCTCCACCACCACCTCCAGTACCAGTACCAGCACCGGCTCTGCATCCCTATGAAGGCTCTATCAAGAATTTCACAGATATGAACCCCAAGGCCTTTAGAGGGACGGAGAAGCCATTAGAGGTGTCACAGTGGCTTATTAGTACCGAAAAGCTACTGAAGGCTTCCCAGTTGCCAGCTCGAGATTGGATGACAGCAGTGGACCTATTGTTAGAAGATAATACTCACCACTGGTGGAAGGCGAAAGAGAGACGATTAGGCACTGGAATCACCTGGAAGCAGTTCTATGATGCATTTTATGAGAGATTCTTCCCTATTCATGTTCGAGATGGTCTCTAGGACCAGTTCCTCCATCTGAAGCAAGGGAATATGACAGTTGATGAGTATGACTCGGAGTTCAATCGCCTGAGTCGATTTGGTGCGGGATTGATTCCGACAGAGTTAGAGAAGGCGAGGAGATTTCACCAGGAGCTTGCACCAGAGCTCAAGTCTTATACGACTACCTAGTCTCGAGTCTCCCATTCAGCTGTCTTGGAAGAAGCTCGTGCTCAGGAGATTCTTCGTAAGGAACAGCAGCAGACATCAAGGCGTCATACACCAGCAGCTATACCAGCCCGAGCTACTCAGAGTGGACCTATCAGGAGGACCACGGGACAGTACCAGCAAAGGCACACACCTTATCAGAAGCCCACCTGCAACTTTTGCGGGAAGTAGGGGCATATCAGAGATGACTGTCGACTTCGTTTGGGCTTATGTATGAGATGTGGATCAGGACAGCACTTGGCCAGAGATTGTCCTGAGCAGCAGGCTCTAGTTCAGGCACATCAGGCCCAGGGGCCCACAGTCCCAGCACCTCGTCCACCATTACCCCTATAGAAAGCACAGTACCACAAGGCCAGAGCTCAAGGCCCAGGACAGAACCAAGGAAAGGCATTCTCTCTAGCTGTTGAGAATGTAGAGACAGAGGCAGAGGTCATAGCAGGTATGGTTTTAGTTGTATCTTTTCCTGCTATTATATTATTTGATACTGGAGCCACGCATTCATTTATAGCCACTAGTTTTGCCACTAGACACAGCGTTCCCATCACACCCTTAGCTAAGAATGTTAAAATCCTCACTGGAGGAGGAGTTGTACCTGTTAGTGGTGTTTGTAGACTTTGTCCTGTAGTGATAAATGGCAGAGAGATGATGGCATGACTTCTTGTATTCCCTATGCCAACATTTGATATGGTTCTTGGAATGGACTGGTTGATCCAGCATTTCGCTCTCATAGACTGCCATAGGAGCAGTATTATCTTTAGACCATCGAATGCGGCAGAGTTCGAGTTCACCAAAGAGGACGCCTTGAGGAGCGATGCATTTGCGTCGGGGACTCATATGATGATGTATGACACCCCACAGTACCCTATTATCACCGAGTTCGAGGATGTATTCCCCGAGGAGTTGCCAGAACAACCACCTGACCGAGATATTGAGTTTTCTATTGAGCTTATTTTCGGAGCCGAGCCTATTTCATCTCGAGTATATCGTCTGGCACCCAAGGAGTTGGTAGAGATGAAGACGCAGATTGATGACTTATTAGAGAAAGGATTTATTCGTGCCAGTGCGTCACCATGGGGAGCACCCGTTCTTTTTGTGCCTAAGAAAGACGGGACAGCGCGCATGTGCATTAACTACAGAGCATTGAATGCACTGACGTGAAGAACAAGTATCCCTTGTCGCGTATAGACGATCTATTCGATCAACTGAGTGGAGCAAAAGTATTCTCCAAGATTGACTTACGATCGGGCTATCATCAATTGAAGGTTCGGAAGGAAGACATTGCAAAGACGGCCTTCCGATCAAGGTATAGACACTACGAGTTCTTGGTCATGCCTTTCGGTTTGACCAACGCTCCCGCAGTTTTTATGAATTTAATGAACCAGATCTTTCACCAATACTTGGACAAATTTGTAGTAGTCTTTATAGACGATATCTTGATTTACTCCAAGAGTCAAGAGGAGCATGAGCAGCATCTACGGATAGTTTTGGGAACATTGGGGAATAAACGACTTTTTGCGAAGCTTAGCAAGTGTGATTTCTTTCTCAAGGAGGTATCATTCCTTGGTCATATTGTTTCGGGTGATGGTATATCAGTAGACCCAGAGAAGATCACAGCAGTCAAATCATGGCCCGCTCCCACAACAGCTTCTGAAGTGAGAAGTTTTCTCGGACTTGCGGGTTACTACCGACGGTTCATAGAAGATTTCTCTCGAATAGCGGGGCCTATGACTCGATTAACTTGCAAGGATCAGGAGTTTGTATGGACAGACGAGTGTCAAGCCGCTTTTGACGAGTTGAAAAAGCGATTGACCACAGCACCGATCTTGACACTACCATCGGGCCCAGGAGGATTTGTGATCTACAGCGACACATCCGGGAAGGGATTAGGATGTGTATTGATGCAGCACGGTCGCGTAGTAGCATATGCATCGTGACAGTTGAGAGTGCATGAGAAGAATTATCCGACCAACGATCTAGAGCTCGCAGCGGTTATCTTTGTTTAAAGCTATGGAGACACTACTTGTACGGCGAGAAGGTTGATATCTACACTAATCATAAGAGCCTCAAGTACGTGTTCACACAGAAAGAGTTGAATATGCGACAGCATCGTTGGTTGGAGTTGATGAAGGATTATGAGATCGAGCTTCATTATCACCCGGGCAAGGCTAATGTCGTGGCAGACGCATTGAGCCGTAAGACCATGGCACACTTTTTGACTACACAGAAGGAATTGATTAGAGACTTGGAGCAGCTTGGTATTGAGGTAGTATTGCCTGGAGCAGACGGCGTATTAGCCAACCTTCAAGTGCAATCATCATTGGTAGAGCGCATCAAGGAAGCATTGCCTGATGATGCTAGATTTCGACGATTGAAAGAGAGGACTGAAGCAGGAGAGCAGACGGGATTGAGGATCCACCCTGATGGGACATTGCGATGTGGTGACCGCCTTTATGTTCCCAATGGAGAGTTACGACAGGAGCTGATGGCAGAGGCTCACAGTTCAACTTATTCTATTCATCTCGGCGGAACCAAGATGTATCGTGACTTACGACAGTATTATTGGTGGCATGGAATGAAGCGGGAGATAGCTCATCTCGTTGCCAAGTGCTTGGTATGTCAACAAGTGAAGGCGGAGCACCAGAGGACGGCCGGATTATTGCAGCCGCTACCCATTCCCGAGTGGAAGTGGGAGCACATTACTATGGATTTCTTCACGAGTTTTCCTCGGAGTCCTAGAGGACGTGACGCAGTGTGGGTGATTGTTGATAGACTTACAAAGTTAGCCCATTTCTTACCTTTTAGAGTAGGACAGTCGACAGAGGTATTGGCGGAGATGTATATGGAGCAGATTGTGAGATTACACAGTGTGCCTGTTAGTATTGTGTCGGACCGTGACTCGAGATTTACCTTGCACTTTTGGAGGAGCATGCAAGAGAGTTTGGGCACTCGATTGAAGTTTAGCACATCATACCATCCGCAGACAGACGGCCAGTCAGAGCGTACCATACAAATGTTAGAGGATATGTTGAGAGCGTGTATGCTTGATTTTGGCGGTTCATGGGAGGACCATCTTCATCTTGTTGAGTTTTTCTACAACAATAGCTATCAAGCGAGCATTCAAATGGCTCCGTTTGAAGCGTTATATGGTAGGAAGTGTCGATCTCCTGTTCGTTGGAGCGACATAGGAGAGCGACAGCTATTGGGTCCCGAGTTGGTCTTGAGTACAGTGGAGACAGTGAAGAAGATTCAGGACCACCTGCGAGCAGCGCAGGATTGTCAGAAGCAGTGGGCAGATAATCGTCGTCGACCCTTGGAGTTCAAAGAAGGCGACCATGTGTTCTTGAAGATATCCCCCACTAGAGGCACGATTCGATTCGGAGGACGTGACAAGTTGAGTCCAAGGTACATCGGCCCTTTTGATGTCTTGGAGCGTATTGGAGAGGTTGCATACAGATTGGCATTGCCACCATCACTAGAGGGAGTACATGACGTATTCCATGTATCTCAGTTGAGGAGGTACGTGACGGACAGCAATCATGTGCTTGATCACTCCGAGATCACAGTTGGACCGAGTTTGTCGTACGAAGAGCAACCAGTAGGTATCCTCGATCGCCGAGTGAAGGTGTTGCGGAATCAATCTATTCCATTGGTTCGCGTGGCATGGAAGCATCACTCACTAGGGGAGTCTACTTGAGAGCGTGAGGACGACATCCGAAACCGCCACCCGCTTTTGTTCGAAGGCGAAGGTATGTCTTGTATTGAAGCTTTTAATTGCTATTAATTTCCTTGCATTGCATTTGATCTCCCGACCTTAGTTTAATTTCGAGGACGAATTTTTTTTTAAGTTGTGTAGGATGTAAACCCCCAATATTTTCTAACTATTTTAGTACTTTAAAAAAAAATTTCTAACTATTTGGACTTAAAGTGGTAATTAATGTGTATGTATGTAATTATAAATATATATATATTATAGGTACGATTGTGTGCTTGATATTTTATTACTACTAAATATAGCCGACCTTGGTTACATAATACGTTTATACTTAATTACGAATTATAGAAATTTTTCTTGTGAATATATACATCTATACATATGTATATATATGAATATATATATATTTATATATAAATATATATTTATAAAAAAAAATATATATATATTTATATATAAATATATATATATATATATATATACATATATATATATATATATATATATAGTTATTGCTTAAAAAAAAAGAGATAGTGGCCCGGCCCCACACCCCAGCAAAGAGGGCGGCCAGGCTGTGATGGAAGCCTAGTGTTGCATTAGGCATATTAGTAAAAAAAAAATGTAACCCACCACCCACTAAAAGTGGGCGGGCCCCACCAAGAATAATGCTTGCTGCGTGCAGCAGCAAGCTCGTGAATAGCCCAAAACCCGTGGGGTTGATTCACTTAGGATTTCTAAACCCATAGGTATTAGGTTTTACGAGAAGTTGATATAAATACAACTTTTTTCACAAGCCGCAAAACCCTAATCTTCCAAAACGAAAGTTGAGGCTGATTATACCCTCTTCAAATACGAATTCATTTCACCAGCGACGGAGCTCTGTGCGCGACGAACGGAGCATCGGAAGTCAGTCCCGCGTCACCCACGGAGCAGTTTTCCCACTCAAGGTACCCTACTTCCCTACGACGTAACTTTTTACTCGTAGCACCGATTTTCGATCCGTAAAATTTTTTGGAAAGTAGACTTGACCCTCTTCGAGATCATCCAGATGGATTTCGAAACAACCCATCAACTTCCTCGAAAATTCGAGATGAAGTTAAAGAAAAACCTGTTTTCTGTAATACTAAAAACTGTTTTAAAACGACAACTTGTCGGCCAATTCTCTTGTTGTGCATTAAGGATTTGTAGAAACTAATCCAAGTCAGTAAAAGACAACATAACCCCGATTAAAACACAACTTGTAGATCGGTATTTTGATTTCTGTGCAAGAATTAAACCCATGTTAAAGTTGTGCGAAAAACTATTTTTCAAAATAGTAAATTTCAGAAAATCTATCCCGATACGGCACGTGCCCCGACAAATCGGACAACATGGTCGCACGCTATACGCATCGAAAGGCGCGTATGGACGTTACCGACGTGTAGGAACTGACGGAACTCAGTTTCGTCGCGTGTGCTCGACGAAATCAACGTGTATCCGTCGAGATACCCCCGTATCGGCGTTTTGCAAACTTGCCCATAACTTCGTGTACAGTCGTCAAATAGAGACGAAACTTACGACAACAAGTCCGAATCAAAATTTTGGTCCTGTGTGCCAAGTTTGGTTCGATTCTGAGAAGGTCAAATCGGAACCCATTTTTGGCGGGCCTGCGACCCACTCAAACGGGCGATTTTGTATACGGCTCCTCGAAATCCAAAATTGGACATACCATTGAGTTCCTCTCCTCAAACTGAAACCGTAGACATATAGTTTGACGACTTTATAGACCGTAGACTTTGGCACGCGTTTCGGTGTAAAGCGGGTCCAACGGCGGACATCGTTTTGACCCAAATTATAATTTTGCCCCTGTTCCAGAATTTGACTTTTAGACAAGCATTTCCTAGGTATAATTTTTTCACCGAGATCATTTTTGATGTTTGTTTCAGCGTCCGGAGTTGTTTGGAGATTGTGACGTTTCTTGGCTGACATTATGATTACTTGGACTTGCCACTTTGCACCATCAGGCAAAATATCTTGCCACCTTACTCTGTGATTATTATATTCTTATTTTTAGTTGTTATTTTCAGCATTTTATTTTGTGATATTTAAACTGT
Organism: Iris pallida; assembly: GCA_029216955.1. Taxonomy (NCBI): domain Eukaryota; kingdom Viridiplantae; phylum Streptophyta; class Magnoliopsida; order Asparagales; family Iridaceae; genus Iris; species Iris pallida. Next base: position 6,201 of record JANAVB010000627.1, on the reverse strand, counting down.
GCGTCTAAGTCACACTTGGGTGCAAGCGACTCTATCGGTCGTTTTTCTTGCTTTATTTATTCTCTTGCATTGACTTAGTTTATTGACCACCCATTGATATTGAGGTATTGGTATATCTCATATGGCCTTGACACTTGTTGTATCACGTGATATGAGTCACATATAGGACAGGAATTTGCGTAGTCGGCTGGCCACCGATACGTATGGAGCATGCGACGGATAGGGGTAACTGCCAATAGAGTTGTATGCTAGAAGACTTGGCGGTTACTAGAGGTACATGTCAGTTATGGAGATGATGATACTAGGCATTGGATGGGGAGAACATTACCTGACGTATGGGCTTCGATTGCACTTCCCTTGTAACCTGGAAGCTCCGCTGGAGATACGGGTATGAGCCTCTCAGGTTGGCCACTGTCGTTTTTAAACGTCATGCTCTTGGTCACTGGTGCCCTAGAGGGGACTATACCGGATCCTATATTCAGCCAGGGCTCATGCCTCGAAGGAATGTATCTCAACTGCATATTCATAGTAGAATGGTCAGGAACCCGATAGCATGCATACCTTTCTCTCTTATTATATTATCACAGTTTATATGGCATGGTGTTTTCTTGTATCTTGCTATGTCCCCTGAGGACCTGGTTATCTCTCTAGGTTTAGACGATTTTTCACAGGAGTACAGAGCGGCATTGGAGCTATCTTACATTGATGACGAGGCAGTGCCTTATGACTTCTAGTCTATCTCTTATCTGAGATAGTTGTAGACATTATTTTACATCTCATTTCTTTCTATTTACGAAGGTTGGACTCCGATCTTGTGAGACTATTTTTTTAGCTCTTTGGAGTGAGTATGTTCACCCGGCTATCTTTTGATACTCTTATTTATTTATTTGGACTTCATTATCTTCTGTGTTGAGCTGTGATGAGATTAGATATGTTACTCTGGCCTGTGATTATTTTATTTACAGCTTATGTACATATATGAGGATTCCATATATTGGAGTGTTCTTCGTATATGTACAGCTGGCATGTTCTCGTACTTGGACCTATATATTTTGGGACAGGGGCGTTACACACACGTCGGTAACATCCATACGCGTCTTTCGATGCTTATGGGATATGACCATGTTGCCCAATTTTTTGGGGCATACGTCGTATCAAAAATATTTTCATGAAAATCTTATTTTTGAAAACAGGTTTTTCTCTAGCTTTACAAACGAATTAATAACTGATTAGTAGATGATAAATAAATATACAAAAATGGTTTTGCAGTGCTACCAGTATTCTAGAATATTTTTCAAAAAGTTTTAGAGAAAACCTAATGAGTTAACGGAAAACAGTCTCTAAACATGGGTAGTTGAACTACCTAAGACTGCTTACGAAACTGTTTTTCCTTATAGTTCAACTAAATTTTCTGGATTGATGGATCGGCGATTCTCGAATCCAATTGATGAGATATCTAGACGGTTATGTGGGCTTTCTAAAAAAAATTATGGCACCAAAAACGATCGAATATGGGTGGAGATATCAAGGTAAAAAGTCGGGTACCTGCGCTGTGATAGAACATAGTTGGCTCTGTTCATTGTCAGTTTTGACGCTCGTGGTGGCGCTCCGACCAACGGTGGTGGCGTACAGGCAGAAATACTCGGGCGTGAGGGTGTCGGGAAGGCTCTGGTCGAAGGAATTGAGTTGGGGTGCTGGGTTGATGGAATATTTTTTAGGGTTTTCGAGTTTCTCTCGATGGGTTCTTTTTATACTCGGGTTTTAAATCCTTAATTAGTTGAAATATATATCCAATTTTGATGAAAATTGAGGGTTAAATTTTGTGGAGAATCCTAATAGGATCATTCCAAAAAAATTTGAATCGATTTGGTAAAGATTTTATGAAATTCGAAATTTAATCTCTCATTCTCGAGCCATGCTGTGCGCAGAAAGGAATAGGGGGCTCGGCCAATTCAAGTATTGTTCACAAAGTGAACAATATTACACATTTAGCAATACCTCCATATATAAGCCATATATCACAAAAATCCCTAGAATTTTTTATAACGTTTAATAATACCTTATAAGTATTTTAGGAGAATTATTTCGAAGCAAGTATACATAATATCATTTCCATGAAATATTATATAAATCAAGTACTTATGAAATACCAAAATTTACTAAATAAGATATACAAAAATCCTATATAAAAATAGGGGATTTTACACCAACCTTCCTCCCTGTCCCAATATGACACCATACCACACACTCCCATTCAGTCAAGAGCTAACCCAGGTAGCCTTATATATAAACACACACACCAACATATAAACATGTTCCCCCTTCTCTGATACTCGGTATAACTCCACATAAATGTCAACTGATACTAGATCAGTTGGGGTCCAACTGATACATAATGCATCAGGAAGCATGACTAAAACCCTATCTCAGAAATACTCTAACATTCTAACATGAGGACACTAACTTATCCCATATCCTAATATCCTAACCACTACACTCAAACAAGCCTTTGGTCAATGGCCAACGGCTAATAGCTCTCTGTGATAGTGAACCATCATCGTACCCTCCTCACATGCACACTCTCAATCACAGACACATACCAATACTCACCCGAGCACTCACCCCCATGGCGAAAAGGTCACTGCCCAGTCCTACTGCTGCTACTGCTACTACAACATACTGCTACAATGCCCTGGCTTTGCCACAACCAACATCTACCAACTGACTCACCAAGACACAACTCTAAGTCCCATTTAACCTTATGAAACCCCATGTCTATGAACTCACACACTCACATATGTACATCATAATCTGATCATGTACACATTCCTTACCCCTCTCCATCTGCAGGTACAAACATTACACTGCTGCTGCCCATCTATCTCCATCTATCCATAATTTCTAACTGATACATAGAGTATCCTGACCAATCCCCTGCTGCTCTGTTCTGATTGAAACCCCAAAACCACCTTATAGTATATGCATCTAATCCCATCATACCATTGCCTACATACAAGGTATAATGATAGACACAAATAATTCAAACACAGACTATAAGACCCCCAATTTAGGTGATACAATAGGTACCCAATTGCAATGCATTCACTAATGTGATACTAACATTCATGTATATGAGTGTATACCTATTTATGATACTATATATATATATATATATATATATATTTATATATATATATATATAAAATATATAATTATATATATATATATATATATATTTTTTATTTATATATATATATATATATTTTATATATATATTATATATATATTATATATTATATATATATATATATATATATATATATATTATATATATTTATATATATATCTCGTATGGAAGAGAGTAAATATCATATAGTATACATATATATAGATATCTATACATATATACAGTTCATATATATATATATATGTACTATATTATTAGATATATATATATATCTATTATATATATATATATATATATATATATATATATATATATATATACTCAACAGAGCCTCCCACTACCATAAATGCATACCTCCCTATGTTACATGATGCATATATTATATATATATATATATATATATATATAATTATATATATATATATATATTATATATATATATATAATATATATATATAGTAGCCTCTATACTCAACAGAGCCTTCCACTACATAAATGCATACCTCCCTATGTTACATGATGCATATATATATATATATATATATATATATATATATATATATATATATATATATATAATAAATATTTTTATATATATATATATATATATATATATATTATATTATATATATAGGCCCACTCAAGTACTATATTTATGTGGCCAATGTCTTCATGAAATGAATATATAACACAAATATATGCATATGCCAAATCTAATTAGACACATACACACATGTAAATTAGCTTATAGGACATTTCTGCAAATACTTGGTGTGTCACTCTCAATTTCTTCCAGAGTGGCACAAAACCTACCCAAACATCAAATAGGACGCATAGAGCCTCTAAACACCTAAGGGTTATCCCTACATGGTTAGTTCCTAGGGCTCAATCTCAAATGTGATTGAAATGACAATTTAGAGAGAGTTTACATGGAAGTTTGTTTTCCATTGAACAATCCAATGGACATGAACCCGACACAAAAATCCTTAGCAAATGGACTCTTCTCCTTGTTCCTATCCCACTCCTTGTAGACACCTTCTTGAGAGAATGTGAGAAATAGTGGAGAAAATAGTGAGATTGGAAGAGTAATCAATGGTGAAAGGGCTCCTAACGGCAAGAGCTCTCTATTTGGAAAAAATGGTGGCTTGTAATAAAATTAAGTGGAAGGGAGAGGGAGCCCTATATGGCCGCCACCATTGGTAGGTTGGCCAAGGTTTACATTGTCTAAATAGCCCTCTAAGTTGTCTTTTGGCTAAATAAAAGCTATGTGAAAGGGTTGGGTTATTTGGACAAACACCTAATCTCTTAATGAACTATTTGATCATGGAATGAATGGTCTAATACACTAACCTAAAAGTTGGTTTATGGGCTGCCTTGCTAATTATTGGACTCCGGATTAGTGTCTAAGCTAACTGACCACTAACACAAGTCAAAACTAGACTACTCTCTAATCCGACTAACTAATCTCCAAAAATACAATATTTATAAATAAATAATCACAATTTATATTAAAATGATAAATTTACCCTTATTTTGGAGAACTGATGGTTATAATCCTACCCCCTTAGAAAAATTTTGTCCTCGAAATTTAGGTTGGTTGTACTCTTCTTAAAGTCATGTCCCCAACAATCATGGTCCAAGAAAACCTTATCTAAGCCATACAATCCTATCGAAGGAAATAACATATATGGTTATGATATTATTGGTCATAATAAGACGATTCATAAGGTACTAAGAAGAACACAAACAAAGGTGGGGTGCATCATCAACTTATCTCAAAAGATATACTAAAATCTAGGCTGTACATAATTATTCTTGTAAGCCCACCTTCCAAATCTTTAAAATTTTAAGTTTATTTGTTTATAATTAATTTTATGATTATTGGGAGTCATACCGAATCTTGTAGGTGAGCCTATGACCATATTAGGTCATATGACCTCTAGATAGTTTATATATGTATTATTTAGCTATTTTATATTTTTCTATAATTTTTGGACATTTAGTTATTTAATTATTATTTTTAAGGACTTTCAGGATTTATTGTAAGGTCACTCAATGGTATTTCTGGACCGAACATTTTATTTTGGGCTCTAGATGAATAAAATATTTTCTAGAATATTCTAGGATTTTTCTAGAATTTTTAGATTTTTAAGAATTTTTAGATAATTAAAACATATAAAATTTATATTTTATAGGCTTTTGAAATTTACTATGAGGTCACATGATGATATTTTGTGTTAAAATATTTTATTTAGATTCTAGGCACATAGAAATATTTTCTAGATTTTCTATGATTTTTTTGTATTTTTTTGTAATTTATTTTGATTTATTTGGACTTAAAATGATTTTTAAATAATTTTTAAATTAAATAAATAATTACCCAGTCATCCACCCGAGCGGCCCACATGTCGATGCCAACTACAGCTACAGTAATCGCCTCTTTCTCTCTCTCATATATATATATATATATATATATATATATATATATATATATATATATATATATATATATATATATATATATATATATATATATTTCGTAAACCATAATATTCACTTGGCCGTTTGAGAGAGTTGCTCTTTTGAGACCCCCGACTTCCCGGAGCGACTGCCGTCAACTCCGACGTGATTTTAGCGTGCCGTTTTTTTGGGGTTCGTATTGAGGTAAACTTCCAGAATTTATAATATATTTTTGAATATTTTGATCCTGAATTTATGGAGAATTCTGTGAGTATTTGTTCTCCAAAACTTGACACGTCGCACGGTTTTCGAGATCCTGAGAGATCCCGAACTCCGATTTGTGTTCCATTTGAAGTTTGAAAAGCTAACATGACGATCTTCGACACATAATTTTCTCGGAATTTTAGAGGTTCATTTGATATTCTAGTTATTCAGTTGAACTCAGAATTGATCGATAAATTACCGTTTTGGTCACGGTTAGCCATAACGACGATATCTTTTGACCAAAGCGTTATTTTGTGGCACGGTCGATTCCAGCGCACTCATGGCACTGA
>JANAVB010000625.1:0-23609 GCA_029216955.1 Iris pallida | reverse complement strand
AGCTCTTGAAAAAATTGCCCTTCTAGGTTGTCAGCCTCTTGCAGGGTGTGGTACCCTGCTATTTATAGTGATATGTGTTTTGAGCCGCAGATGGCCCGTGGCTACGTGTCTACAACAGCACTTAAAGACCCGCTATTTAGCCGCTAGCTGGCGATTTGTTGGGATTTTGTTGCTGCAAATTTGGGTAGTTGAGAATTGGTCAGCCTGCCACGTGTCCTATCGCAGGATAGGATTAATCTGCTGGAGTCATTTTGAACCGCATGAGTCTTTCAGTTTTCAGCCATGCTGGGCCGCATAAGACTCATGCGGCTTAGGTCGCAGTCTCCCTTAGCTTAAGGACTTTTGAGACGCATAGATTCTATATTTTGGGCCGCATAAAGCTCATGCGGCTTAGGTTACAGTCACCCTTGGCCGCATGAAGCTTAGAGACTTTAGGGCCACATAGGTTGAGCAGCATAAAGTTCATGCGGCTCGGGTAGCAATCCTTCTGGCGCATGACTATGTTTAAGCACATGAACCCTGTTTTTAGTGACATGACATTTTGTCTGATCACGTCTTATCTTTTTGTCAGAGTGTTAGAGCTGTCATTTTTGTCATTTTTGACAGAGTTTGTCAGCTTTATCAGAAGGACTGATCAACTTGGCCGTATATCTTTTTTCTGCGGCTCGAATCAGTCTGGTTGCAGACAGGCCGCATGAGGTGCTGAATCTGTCATGCAGCTCTCCTTTATGCGGACCAGTTTGGACCAAAGTACTTATGCGGCCAGTTGTGATCAGCATGAACCCCATATTTTCCATGCTTCTACACTTCACAGTAGAGGACCCACACGACTATTCGTCAGCCACATGGTAAAGTTTTGGGGCATCCCGGAGAAATAGTCTGTGACTAATTATCCCGTTTCACAGGAAAGTTCTGGACGGAAGTGTTCAAAACTCTCGGGACGGACTTGCACTTCTCGACCAGCTTCCACTTGTAGACGGAGCGGGTCAATTCCCTACTCGAGGAGTATTTACGATACTTTTTAAGTGCAAACCAATGGAATTGGGTGCACCACCTAGACAACGCTCAGTTCTGCTACAATCTTCAACGGAGAGAGTCATCACATAGCAGCCCATGCAAGTTGGTGATGGGTCGACAGTCGCTTGCCCCCTAAATGCTGAGTGCGAGGTCCTCGAGTAGAAGTCCCGAGGCCAACCAGTTCACTTCAGACTTCAAGGCAAAGATAGACATTGCCAAAGCATTTCTGGAGAATGTTGCGAGTAAGATGAAGAAATGGGTCAACGTGAGGCGAAGGCCGGTTTAGTACAAGAGGAAGACATGGTAATGGTCAAGGTTCAGCAGCAATAGTTTAAAGTGTTCTGAAAAGTGCACAAAAGACTGATTCGAAAGTACGAAGGCCCCTTCCCTATGCTCACAAAAGTAAGCAAGGTCTCCTACAAGCAAAAACTCCCCGCCAAGCTGAATATTCATACAGTTTTCTATGCAAGTTGCCTGAAGCCATACCATGAAGTGTTGGAGGATCCCAGCAAGGTGTTCCGAAAAGACCCACGACGACCATGATTACGTCCTTCGACAAGGAAGTTGAAGCCGTGCTCGACAAGAGGACCATCTGTCGGCGAGGCGTGTCCTCGTATGTGGAGTACCTCATCCAATGGAAGGGTATGCCATGTGGTGAGTCTAGCTAGGAACGAGCTGATATGCTGTATTAGTTCGAGGTCGAGGTCCAGCTATTTTTCAGCGAGCATGGTTGACGAGGGCGTCAACTGTCACGACTCGCACCCTAGAATAAGGGCACGAGAAGTGGGTACGTCCAGCCTACGCCACAGTGTCGGCGGTAGAACGCTGTCCTAGGTCAATCATCTAACAATATAAAGGTACCTGTATAGTATATACTCTCCGAATGGAGGTGACTTAGCAGATACAGTCTCAATCACATCTAAGGTAGAGCATGATACAAGATAGATAAAACAGAACAAAAATCACAGAGATACAATCCAGAAGTCTAAGTGTCTAAGATACACAAAACCAGAAAACATCTCAAAGCTAAATACAGTAATCCATACAATGACAATTCAAGACGACTGAAATAACTATCTATACAACCTCTACTGTGTCTCCCCTAGGCTAGCAGGCAATCTCCAAGCTATCTGTAAAATTTATCAACAGGTCCAGTCAGGACAGGAGCAAGTACAGTACATCTCAATAAATCATAACTGGCTAGGAAATATAAAGCACGCAAGAGAGTAAGATACAGGAAACTGAAGAACAACATGATGTAAAAGAGAGAGACTGTAAGTAAATAGCTACAATATATAGAGAACTATCAGTGACTAGTGATTCAGAGCACAAGATGGTTATGTAAACGGCACGATGTTGTACACGAGTTATCTACAGAGGTTGTACACGAGTAATCTTCTGGATTGATTACATAACCACTTCTACTCACCTGTACCAATTAATAGACAAGGATCTAGCTAAGTTATGTTATTACACATGAAGTATAGTCGCACACGAGATCATGTGAGTACATGATATACACGATTTCATACGATTTGTACACGAATGTCACGAATACAAGGAGTACACGATGCTCACGATAAAGTACACGAACACGAATACCCGATGTATCCACTAAGGGGATAACATCGCACAACAAGATCCATATAGTACTAATCCGTGTTTCCAACGTGTCAGCATCATGTAAAGTAATCTAAAGCAGAAAATACTCCTAATGTAGGATATGAAATGATCAGAGAATGTACTCGCCTGATAACCTGAACAGCTGATAGGTATACGGGCCCAACTGAAGCCACAGAGTCCTATTTAAACCAACATAGGTTACAAGGTGTTCAAGTTGTAATAAAAGAATTTCTACAAGCAATCTATATTATCCTAGGTTTTTCTAAGTCAAATCAACTCTAGGTCAACTCCGGTCAACAATCTAGTCAAACTAGGTCAAGTGTTGACTTACAGTTGACTTTTGGTCAACTGGTCAACTCTGGTCAAACAGGGTTAATTCTAGTCTAATTGTTAAAGATATAAAGTGTACTTCTTATTCGTACGTCGAAACTTACGACATGCAAATCGAGATAAGATGATTAACGGTAAAGTTAATAATCTTATTATAGTGATCCACGTGTCTATCTTGTCAATTTTAGCGATGTGAGATCACTGGAATTTACTGATCTCAGTTTCTTTGTACTAATCCCGAAATACGAACATTATAAGAATTAATTATTAATAAAGGTGATACATAGAGAAACTATCTACAACATTATCGGACGATGAAATAAACATCGCCAACGAGTCCAGAATGGCCAAATTAGTTAGGATAGCCTATCCATCAATCCAATTTGGACACAAAGGCAAAAAGATAATTTTGGGTCAAAACGGTATCCGTGTCGGAGCCGTTTTGCACCAAAAAATGTGCAAGAAAATAAGTCTACAAAATATAACAAATTATATGTCCACAAAACCAGAATGACGATACGAATCCAACGGTATATCCGGAATTGGATTCGTTGACCCGATCTCAATTTGGTCCGTTGACCAGAACTTGAATTTCGGTTTGCACGAAAATGTGTGCCAGAGCCAACGTTCTCAAAACTCAGCAAACTACATGTCAACGAGTCCAGAATGAGATAAGAACTCAACGGTATATCCGGAATTGGATTCCGATGAGCCGATCTCAAAATGACCCGTTGACCCGGATATTGGAATCCGACTTGCACTGAAATGCGTGCCGGATCCAATGTCCACCAAAACCTAGCAAATTATATGTCAACGAGTCCAGAATGACGATACGAACTCAACGGTATATCCGAAATTGGATTCCGATAAGCCGACGTCAAAAAGTCCTGTTAACCCGGACTGTGGGACCCACTTTGCACCAAAAATGTGCCAGGGCCAACGTCCTCCAAATCTAACAAACTTTATATGAAAACATGCCAAAACGATGCTACGAGTCTACTGGTGGTGTCAAAAATGAAATCTAGAGTCCCGTGTTCAAAAATAAAATTTTACAAGTTGGAAATTACGAATTCGGACAGCCAAATTTGGCGTCGAATTCAACAATCAAACAAGCTCACAATGAAACAAACTGGAGGGTAGCAAGAGGATTATACCAGCTTTGCACAGGAACTGGTAGCACGCCAAATGGAGCTGCGGTGGAGGAGGTACAAGCTGACGAAGTTGACTCCGTAAAACTGTCCAAAATTAATACAATTTAAACGGTCAACTTGGTGGCCGGTTTTGAGGCATCAAACGATAAAATCAACAGATGAAAATTGACATGAGTGAAGGTGGATATACCAAGATTGTGACGGAGCAAAGAAATCGCCAATCCAACGGTCAAATTCTTGGAAAAATGCGTATGAAGTCACTGTGACAGAACACGAATTCTGGATCGATCCTACGCGCGTCACGACGAAACTTCGTACGAAACGCACGAATTGCCTCGACGGTGTCCCAGAGGACGGTGGCCGCCATGGGGCCTACCCCGGTGGTGCGTCCAGCCATGTGGGGGTTAGCCACGCCGGCGGTGGGGCGCCCGAACGCGCACGGAGTTATGCGCGGCTGGTGCGCGCAAGCTACCGTGCACTGCTGCGGTACAGCGCTGCACGACCTGCCTGGCCCGGCGGAGGCTGCTGGTGGAGGCCGCACGGCCACGAAGAGGGTGAGGGCTGAGGAAAGAGGTGGTCGTGAAAATGAAGTGGTGGTGGTGGTCGAGATGATGATGGTTGATGTTGGATTATTTAGAAGAAGGTGGCCGATGGTGGTGTGGTGGCCGACGGCCTAGGGGGGTGGCCGGTCGAGCTCGGCCAGAAGGAGGAGAAGAATGTCGGGCTCGGCCAGGGGGTGAGTGAGGAGGGAATGGTTGTTGTTGCTGTTGTGTTGTTTTGGTGTTGGTGTAGAAACTTAAGAAGAGAGAGATAAAGGGAATTTAATTTAACGTAAGTTTGTGAGGGGAGGAGAGAGAGAGTGCCATCCCTAAAAGTTAGGGCCGACCATGCGAGGAAGGGGTTTGGGGAAAATTTGCATGTAGGAATTGGATGGATGGGATTAATAGGAAAAATCCAAGGGCTATGATTTAAATGTAGGAAATAAATAGGTTATTCCTACATGGATTTCAATAACAGAATTTTTAATAAATATTAAAAATAGGCAAACAGGGTATTTAATATTATTTTTGGACGAGGAAAGTGAGAGTGTCACGATGGAGGGTAGCACGAAGCTGGGCTGGACTTGGTGGAGCCGGATTGGGTCAAAATCAGACATTACGCAATAATCGAATAAACAATAGGTGTTTATGATCATGGATAAATAAGTAGCACATGGGGAATCCAATAAATGGGACACAAGTATCGTGCGAGTAGTAAGCTCAATGTGGCCCATGTCCATATTTGGGGTTGACAGGTTTTGGTCGACAGGGTACCTACAAATCAAGTTGGAAAATGAATGTGACACCGTGGGGTAAAATAAAATCGGGTCACGTGTCAGAAAAGTTGTGTGAAGCAAATGGAGCACAAAATGGCGTGTCTGGATGAAGAGCATTTCGAGTAGATCATGCATGATGAGTTGGTTTCAAAGAAAAGACTGGTCTGGTGCTCCCAAATTAAAAGTCACGGTAACGTGCTAATAATGGTCAAGAAAAAGAGTATAAAAATTAATTAATAATCAAATAGTCTAAATCGACCCGAAGTTGTGCGAAGCAAAAAGAGTACAAGGGAACAAGTTTGAGTGGGACACTATATACCAAAATGAAGGTAATCTTGTCCACTACAAAACTCATGAAAAAAGTTTCCAGAGTTGAACATCCCTGACACTCCAAATATCAAGGCACGGGAAAGTACATTTAAAGATAATTAAACAGAATAATTTATTTATTGAAATTAAAATCAAGCAGAAAATAAAATAAAAAATCAACCCGAAATTCAGGGTGCTCGCATCCTACCCACCTTATAAAAACTTCGTCCTCGAAATTAAAATGTTCATACTCCTTCTAGGCCAAACCCCCACAATCAAGTCCCAGAACTTAAACAAATCATAGCATCAAAAAGGACGGCATACAAGGTCATGGCATATGGTGGCATTGAAAGTCTCATCTAGGTATACTAGTCATGCTAACTGAAACGGTCATAGGGTATCAAAACACACAAGCAATCTAGGGTGCTAAACTAGAAAGATACAAAAATAACAATCATCAAAACTTTAAGGCAGTCTACCATCCTATATAAAAACTGGTACTCATAAAAAAAAAGATAACTACCAATTATCTATAAAGGGGTACTATTAAAAAAAGATCAAAATCAGAAGTTAAAGAATGAAAGCCAATTGCATGAAAAATCCAATCACAATACATATTAAAAATATTTAGTCTCGATACGATCTAAGTTGACCAAATTGGGGAAATCAAGATTTGGACAATATGGAGGACAGGTTCAACAAAGTCTGAGAACGAGCATACAAGGATGGAGATTCAGGTCACAATCAAATTTAATTCAATTGAGTACAACCCAAGATATTAATATGATAAGAAAGGATAATCGAAGTCGATTTGGTCGTGATTAAGGAAACTAGGATTCAATGATATTGAAAACCTTTTTAGAGAAAAACAAGAAAGATTTCATACGAAAGTCAGTTTATCATCTCTCTCTGATACTATCATTTTACCATTTGCCAATCATATTTCCTCACAAATCCCAATATAAAATCAACCCTTATATGACTACCCTCAAAAATTTTATAACCTTCAGTCATCTAAACTTTTACCATGATCACCATAGACAAAATTTCAAACTTTTAAAACATTCCCACGAAGCATACCCCTCTTAATTATGTATCACACTTATTCATTTAATCAAATTTCCAAATTCCTTTACCTCGTTCTAAATTAGATCTGAAACCTCTAAATCCAGTTTATGAAATCCTTGTACTTGTTAAAGTCAAGTCTTGTATTCTTTCAATTCTAATACCACTATGTCATACCATTTATTCTTGTTTATAAATCAACCTTCATATTTTCTTCAACGTTCACCTTCAAATATTATCCTTTTGAATTCTTTTCTCCAATCATCTAAAAATAATTCCTATAACTTAAAATCTTTGTGTTCTCTCCGTCTCTAGTCACCCTCTTACAATATCTAGTTCAACTTCGCATAATCATAGAATACAATTAAATTCTCCTTTCCATCTCTAAATTTCTGCATAGCCTTGTAATAGTTCCCAAGAATCAAATACCAAGATTTTCTAGTTCTCATAACTAGGTTGACCTCTGATATCCTCATTACTTTTTTTTTTGAAAACATCCATCAATTACTCATAACCAAAATTTTCTGCGATTGTTTCTAAATTGATAACATTTATCACTCGATTCCATTCTAAACCTTTACCACATCTCCCTCTCAAAATTTTCATATTTGACATCCAATATTCTGATTCCTACAAAATCATCCTATGATAACCAATTACGTCATTTTCGAACTAGATGATTTATGTTATTTCCTCAACATTTCTCAGGTAAAATGATATGAAGATTCAGGGATTTCAAAGTATAGCTGACAGAATTAGATACGAGACAGAGAATTGATGTAATCAGGACAGTTATATAAGACAAAGAATGATGGTAATAAAATATTGGCATGAATAGAAATGATAATAGAATCTGTTCTGCTTATCTGTTTAAAAGAAAGAACCATTTTGAAGTCAGAGCTATAATATCAAATCCAAAATAAGGTCTAGCAAAATCATTGATTCATTGTATGAAGAAGAAATTCATAGAAAGAAGTTACACAAAGGTTTATAAAAACAGGTAAACCTACTCCTAAATTAAATAATAAGAAACAAAACAAACAAATAATAATTATCTCCCTTTTTTTAAGGACAGGAACAGAAGTAGAGAATACATGTTCGAAAATATTTAAGGTACAATCTGATAATCATATGCGTCTATCCAAAATCATGGTACTCTAAATCCTCGTCATACTAGTAAGCAAGGATACGATAATCACAGAGTCCTCGACTTAGGCACATACCTCTAGAATCATGGTATTTAACATTTTTGCTATGCCGCTAGCTTGGCAGTAAAAACCTTAAATTCCCACACCCGAGAAATATATCCAAAATCAAACTATATGTCCTCACCATGCTGGCTAATGGGACTATATAAGACTAGATTCCAAAACTTAGATGACCTAGCCCATATAATTTTATCTTGACAAAAATTAAATTAAATCAACAATGAATACCAAAAAATCAAATTTATCAACGAATATCAAGATTCAAAAATGAACAAAAATCCTTCAATCAGATAACTACAACCCTGATGCTATAGCTAACATCAAGATTCAAAATTCAACAATCTTCCATCAAAATTAATAAATACAGACTCAAATTCAACAATAATCCATCAAAATCAAATTCAATAACAGAAAGTAAGGATAAATCAATCAAGGGAAGAGAGTTTTCAAATCGAAGTTAAAATAAGATTCTCTAGGGTTGTCCCAGGAATCTCTCAAGGGATCCTAGCTGTGATTGAGTACCTTCAAAAATATATCCTATTTCTACTGCAGGCTGTAGTGGTACTCTAGTTCGAATACCACTACACAAACTCGACCTGCATAGGCCACCACTAAAAACGTGTCACGACTCGCACCCTAGAATAAGTGCACGAGAAGTGGGTACGTCCAGCCTACGCCGTAGTGTCGGCGGTAGAACGCTGTCCTAGGTCAATCATCTAACAATATAAAGGTACCTGTATAGTATATACTCTCCGAATGGAGGTGACATAGCAGATACAGTCTTTATCACATCTAAGGTAGAGCATGATAAAAGATAGATAAACAGAACGAAAATCACAGAGATACAATCCAGAAGTCTAAGTGTCTAAGATACACAAAATCAGAAAACATCTCAAAGCTCAAATACAGTAATCCATACAATAATAATTCAAGACGACTAAAATAACTATCTATACAACCTCTACTGTGTCTCCCCTAGGCTAGCAGGCAATCTCCAAGCTATCTGTAAAATTTATCAATAGGTCCAGTCAGGACAGGAGCGAGTACAATACATCTCAACAAATCATAACATGCTAGGAAATATAAAGCATGCAAGAAAGTAAGATACAGGAAACTGAAGAACAACATAATGTAAAAGAGAGAGACTGTAAGTAAATAGCTATAATATATAGAGAACTATCAGTGACTAGTGATTCAGAGCACAAGATGGTTATGTAAACGGCACGATATTTTACACGAGTAGTCTACAGAGGTTGTACACGTGTAATCTACTGGATTGATTACATAACCACTTCTACTCCCCGTACCAATTAATAGACAAGGATCTAGCTAAGTTATGTTATTGCACATGAAGTATAGTCGCACACGAGATCATGTGAGTACATGAATATACACGATTTCATACGATTTGTACACGAATGACACGAATACAAGGAGTACACGATGCTCACGATAAAGTACACGAATACGAATACCCGATGTATCCGCTAAGGGGATAACATCGCACAACAAGATCCATATAGTACTAATCCATGTTTCCAACGTATCAGTATCATGTAAAGTAATCTAAAGCCTGAAATATACTCCTAATGCAGTATATGAAATGATCAGAGAAGTACTCGTTTGATAACCTGAACAACTGATAGGTATATGGGTCCAACTGAAGCCACAGCTATTTAAAGCAACACAGGTTACTCGGTGTTCAAGTTGTAATAAAAGAATTTCTACAAGTAATCTATATTATCCTAGGTTCTTCCAAGTCAAATCAACTCTAGGTCAACTCCGGTCAACAATCTAGTCAAACTAGGTCAAGTGTTGACTTACAGTTGACTTTTGGTCAACTGGTCAACTCTGGTCAAAAAGGGTTAATTCTAGTCAAATTATTAAAGATATAAAATGTACTTCGTTATTCGTACATTGAAACTTACGACACGTAAATTGAGATAAGATAATTAACGGTAAAGTTAATAATCTTATTATAGTGATCCACGTGTCCATCTTGTCAATTTCAGCGATGTGAGATCATTGGAGTTGACTGATCTCAGTTTCGTTGTACTAATCCCGAAATACGAACATTATAAGAATTAATTATTAATAAAAGGTGATACATAGAGAAACTATCTACAACATTGTCGTACGATGAAATAAACATCGCCAACGTGTCCAGAATGGTCAAATTAGCTAGGATAGCCTACCTATCGGTCTAATTTGGACACAAGGGCAAAAAGGTAATTTCGGGTCAAAAACGGTATCCTGGTCGGAGCCATTTTGCACCAAAAAATGTACAAGAAAATAAGTCTACAAAATATAACAAATTATATGTCCACGAAACAAGAATAACGATAGGAATCCAACGGTATATCAGGAATTGGATTCCGTTGACCCGATCTCAATTTGATCCGTTGACCAGAACTTGAAATTCCGATTTGCACGGAAATACATGCCGGAGCCAACGTTCTCAAAACTCAGCAAACTACATGTCAACGAGTCCAGAATGACGATACGAACTCAACGGTATATTCAGAATTGGATTCTGATGAGCCGATCTCAAAATGACCCGTTGACCCAGATATTGGTATCCGACTTGCACCGAAATGCGTGACGGATCCAATGTCCACAAAAACCTAGTAAATTATTTGTCAAAGAGTCCAGAATGATGATACTAACTCAACGGTATATGCGAAATTGGATTCCGATGAGCCGGCGTCAAAAAGTCTCGTTGACCCGGACTATAGGACCCACTTTGCACCGAAAAATATGTCAGGGCCCACGTCCTCCAAATCTAACAAATTTTATATGAAAACATGCCAGAACGATGCGACGAGTCTACTGGTGGTGTCAAAAATGAAATATGGAGTCCCGTGTTCAAAAATTGAATTTTACAAGTTGGAAATTACGAATTCGGACGACCAACTTTGACGTCGAATTCAACCAATCAAACAAGCTCACAATGAAATGAAACTGAAGGGGTAGCACGAGAGTTATACCAGCTTTGCACATGAACTAGTAGCACGCCAAATGGAGCTGTGGTGGAGGAGGTACAAGCTGACGAAGTTGACTCCGTAAAACTGTCCAAAATTAATACAATTTAAACGGTCAACTTGGTGGCCGATTTTGAGGCATCAAACGATAAAATCAACGGATGAAAATTGACAAGAGTGAAGGTGGATATACCGAGATTATGATGAAGCGAATAAATCGCCGATCCAACGGTCGGATTCCCAGAAAAATGTGCACGAAATCGCTGCGACGGAATACGAATTCTGGATCGATCCCGCGCGCGTTATGACGAAACTTCCTACGAAACGCACGAATCGCCTTGACGTCGCGTCTAGGAGGACGGTGGCCGCCATGGGGCTACCCCGGGGGTGCGCCTGGCCATGTAGGGGTCGGCCACGCTGACCCCGGTGGCCACGCCGACGGCTGGGCGTCAGAACGCACACGAAGTTGTGCGCGGCTGGTGCGCACAAGCTGCCGTGCACTGCTGCGGTACAGCGCTGCGCGGCCTGCCTGGCCTGGCGGAGGCAAAGGTGGTGGTAAAAATGAAGTAGTGGTGGTGGTCGAGATGATGATGGTTGATGTTAGATTATTTAGAAGAAGGTGGCCGATGGTGGTGATGGCCGACGGCCTAGGGGGTGGCCGGCCGAGCTCGGCCAGAAGGAGGAGAAGAATGTCGGGCTCGGCCAGGGGGTGAGTGATGAGGGAATGGGTGTTGTTGCTGTTGTGCTATTTTGGTGTTGGTGTAGAAATTTAAGAAGAGATGTAGAGAGGGAATTTAATTTAATATAAGTTTGTGAGGGGAGGAGAGAGAGTGCCATCCCTAGAAGTTAGGGTCGGCCATGTGAGGAAGGGGTTTGGGAAAAATTTGTATGTAGGAATTGGATGGATGGGATTAATAGGAAAAATCCAAGGGCTATGATTTAAATGTAGGAAAATAAATAGGTTATTCCTATAGGGATTTCAATAACAGAATTTTTAATAAATAGGAAAACTGGGTATTTAATATTATTTTTGGACGAGAAAAGTGAGGATGTCACGATGGAGGGTAGCACGAAGCTAGGCTGGACTTGGTGGAGCCGTATTGGGTCAAAATCAGACATTACGCAATAATCGAATAAAAAATAGGTGTTGATGATCATGGGTAAATAAGTAGCACATGGGGATTCCAATAAATGGAACACAAGTGTCGTACGGATAGTAGGCTCAATGTGGGCTATGTCTATATTTAGGGTTGACAGATTTTGGTCGACAGGGTACCCATAAATCAAGTTAGAAAATGAATGTGACACCGTAGGGTGCAATAAAATCGGGTCAAGTGTCAGAAAAGTTGTATGAAGCAAATAGAGCACAAAATGACGTGTCTGAGTGGGACACGAAGGTCATGGGTAAAGAGCATCTCGAGTAGATCATACATGATGAGTTGGTTTCAAGAAAATGACTGGTCTGGTACTCCCAAATTAAAAGTCACAGTAACGTGCTAATAATGGTCAAGAAAAAGAGTGGGAAAATTAATTAATAATCAAATGGTCTAAATCGACCCGAAGTTGTGCGAAGTAAAAAGAGTACAAGGGAACAAGTTTGAGTGGGACACTATATACCAAAATAAAGGTAATCATGTCCACTACAAAACTCATAAAGAAAGTTTCCAGAGTTGAACATCCCTGACACTCCAAATATCAAAGGCATGGGAAAGTACATTTAAAGATAATTAAACGGAATAATTTATTTATTGAAATTAAAATCAAGCAGAAAATAAAATAAAAATTAACTCGAAATTCAGGGTGCTCACATCAACGCCTTAGTTGGAGGAGAATGTAATGCCCAAAAAGTTGTGCCCTGTCCGAGGCAAAGTTGCATAGCCTTCCACAGACCAAGGTTATGAGGAAATCTTCCAAAATATTCTAGAAGATGGTAGAACCTTCCAGAAGATCCAAGAATCTTCCAAAGGACCCAAGAATCATTTAGAAGACTTAAAACCCTTCTATATGTATCATAATCTTTCTGGATGTACTAGAAGCTTCTTTGTTCTTATCTATTCTCTAGAATAATCCCTGGCCTATGCCGATTTCAGAAGTTTCCATGTAAGCCCTATGGGAAATATAAATAAGGGGGAGGCCTCATTTATTCCTCACCACCAAAACTTGTAAGCATTCTCCAAGTAATAGAAGAATCCTTTACGAGTCCTATTTTGCTCCACTCTTCTTAATTTCCTTAGCATTCTAGCTAAGCGGGTTTGGGATGGCTTGTACGAGTCTTCGAGAAGGAAGATAGTGCGCCGTGTCACGCCCCGCTCCCGTAAGAGCGATCGTCCTCGCTAAGGCATGATACCGTACGAGCCTAGATTGCGCTCATGCAAGGCAGGTTCTATAATGGCTGATTTCAGCTGCTGCGACGAGGTCATCGCACAGAATTCCCAAGCAGAGACATTGAATAATAGTATCAAAAATTTTGAAGCAACACATGAGTTATTCAAAGAAGCTCTTTATTGATATTGAAAACAACGGTTACAATGGGGCACAAGGACAAGATTACAAGTCTCTCAAGCTCACTCTTCTCACATTACAAGTCACTCAGCTCCCTCTCATCTCTCAAATACAAGTCTTGAGCCAGCAGATGCTTTGAAGGTGACGTCCATATATTATGTCCCATATAAGTCTTGACTCCATGCGGCCGCACGCTTCGAATCGCCAAGGAACTCCGTGCCTCGACTCATCCAAGCGAGCCCGCGCTACGAGCTTCTACCTGTGCCTGCACATGGAAACTATGTGGGTGTCACTACTCAATTGTACTTGTGGAATGACCTCCTCGCCTGCCCATACAAAAACTGACACGTTTAATTTACTTTGTGCAACATAGTCCCTTCTTATCAATTTTCTTTCTACTCTTGCCTTAGGATCAGTTTTAAGACCGACGCCTTAGCCTATTCTGTGTCGCTAGACCATCCCGTGCTTGCGTCAACAATGTTAACTCATGCTTTGCCTCTAGGCCCTCCTCGTGCCAACAACGATAACTTATCAAGTCGTGCTTGCCTTACGGCATAAAATCAGAGACGTAACTACACAATAGACTCTATTTTCGTGTGACCCTGCTACAAGTACGTACGGAGGTCGTACCTCGCCACTCAATCTGACTTAACTATGTCACCACCTCGCGGCCCTTGCTATTTTTTATCACCAACTGACCCAATCAAGACGTCTGAACTTGTGTTGATCGACTTTGCCTTGCGTCGATTCCTGACTTAAACTCCAGACAACTCAGATCCATCACATGCAACTTATATGCCAAGACTTACGACTCGACGCCACACCCCTGTGCCAAGCATATTGCCTATGTTAAAGCCATATCTTAGGCCCCAAGCATCATGTTCTAACTTGTATACACCTTCGATTCGACTCAATTCCAAGGGCAGACGCACGAATAGCCGCCATTTTTCTGACATCTATATGAACACGGGTCACTGGCAGAACAAGCCATCCTGTACTCATAGCTGGCATATAGGATGGTCCGGTCAAAGTATGTAGCGAGCCCCAATGACCGTCTACCAAATACCTGTTGCCTCTATCTGGCACAGCTATACCTATTTCCTCCTAGGCCGGATCGGTCCTGTGGCCCCAGGTTGTCGATCCAAGGAAACCCTTCCTTTTACCTTGTATAAGTTGTCCATGACCATGCAAGACTCGACTCAACTGACATCTCACACAGTCCTCCTTCTTTCAGTGTTACCATCTCTTTCAAAACTAAGTTCAAGACTTCTATCCTTGAGACCCCTCGACGACCCACGGTCATGAGCATTCTTTCCATGTTACTATATTATTTCATTCCACTCATGAATGCCTATTTGATAGTCGTTTCTCTAAAAATCACCTGAATCAGTTGTGGTCATTGTCTCAAACACTAAGTCCGCGACATCGTATCTTAAATCGACTTATGTTCTACGCGATGCTATCGCCCAAGTCATACTTTATATGACAGGCCTTGAGACTGTAAGACTATATGGTTATACCCAGCCGTAGAACTCGTAGGATCAGACTTGCTACTACTCCGATAGCCCAACATAACTTGCCTGACTTAAACACACAACGACTCGACAAGCAAAGGTTGCGTCAAGCCTCGCATTGTGGAAACGTGTTGCGCATGCGTTCGACTTCTGAACGACCAAGTCATTTGGGTGCCTAAACTTATATCATAAGCCGTGCAACACAACTTAACTCATGGGACAAGCCAAGGCTATGCCAAGCCTTGGACGATAGAACCGTGCATGTTTTATGAAGCATTCATGCGGGCGACGCCTAAGACTTAGGCTACGTTCATAACTTCGCCTACTCAACCAACTTTCCTTCTCCCTAGCCACGGGATGATGGGTCGAGTGTCATTTTCAAAGCACGTCGTGCACCATGTCTAAGCCGACAGTTGGACCTTTCCATATTTTAACTCAATTGGACCTGTCGGAATTATTTTCTTTAGCTATGTGGATTCATCTCTTTTATTATCAAGCCTACTTGTACGAGTTAAAAATATGCAATTTATTATGTGAAGGCAAAGATGAGACGAGTTTACGAAAACTACCCAACCTGAGCGAGCGGTCGCCTCGACAGAGCGATATCTTTGAGTCACCATTGCAAGGTTAAGTCCGAACGCCGTCGGCGTTTCGATTCCTCCGATTGACTGAGCGGGACGGGACACTACATCATATACCACTCAGAAAAAGTTTCATCCTCGAAACTAACTGAGTACACTTATCGACTTATAACTCGACTCAACATCCTACTTTTCTCGCACACATTTCTCCTACGCGTTCCCTCAATCCGAGCCACGCTCGTGCTACCCACAATCTTTTCGTCAAAACTTACAATCTCAAAATTCTCGACACTTTTTCGTTCCTCAAATCTCACTTGAATTCAACATATAACTTAGTTGGATCGTGTACATATGCCTAGTGTCCCCAAATTATATGCATTTCAGCCAAGCCTTGTGATAGCAAATTCTACCATCACCACTCGAGTCGGATCGTACACATATTTGGACGTCCCTGATATACGTGCATGTCAACCGAGCCTCGTGAGTGGTGCCTCCACAATTCCTATTGCTCCGTACCGGAACATCTGTCTAACCTCTAGGCTATGTCTTTTAGGCTATAGTCAATCCATCAGTATTGGAATCATAGTTTCCAAATAGCAATATCAACACTAACCCCATCCTAAGGTCAAACCGAATTGATAGTACAGGTTTTTTTTTACCCAAGCTCGTATCACTCCGATTTCTAAACTTCAAGCATAGATTTCCTACACACATCCCAACATTTGTCGCACGAGGTCCGAGTCATTCAGCAAAGCCATCCTACGATAACTCACGTTTCAACCAATTCTTTGACATATCAATATCACTTCGTTCATCAAGCCATTTCGTCTAGTCTATTTCTTCGAACATGTTCGACATAATACGCCTATCAATCCTTGCAAGTCAAGCACGCTATGACACAATTCATTGCTAAACCATAATTTACATTCCATACTCCCTAAGTCATTTATCCCAATTCACGAAATCGATTACAAGGTCATCTAACTTAACAATACGTTGCGCCCCGATCTCACGCGAGTCAAATTTTCCATGGTGGGCATGTAAAACTCCTAAATTTTTACTATTTTTTATTATTAAAATTTGGCAGCGATTTAAAATTTTTTGTATTGTACGTCGCGTAGTCATATTGTACGTCGCGTACGAAATTTTATTTTTCGTGATTGCTCGACGAGTGCGAATATGTGCGAGCGTACACATTTTTGGAAAAATATTTTTTTCCTATTCTTATAGTTTCAAGAAAATATATATAATAATTATTTTTAGCTATTAAAATTCTAAATTTATAATTTTATTTTTGAAAAGCTTTTTTAGACAGTTATAATAATAAAATATATACTTATAAAATCGTATACTAGAAAAGTATATATTTGTAATATTATTTGTGCATACATGTGTATTTCGTAATTATTTATTAGTTTATTTTTAAATAATAAGATAATTTTCGAAATTAATATTATTAGTATTTTGAAAAACATATTATGAATTTATTGTGGCAAATTAAATCTTGATTTTATTTTTAGATTTATTTAAATAGATTAAATTAATATCTATATTTGGAATTTGAATTATCTTATTTGACTTTAGACTAAAGGATGGAAATTAATTAGATTTAAATTGATTTCGAATTGGATTTGAAATTTATTGATTGATTTAAATTGGGTTAAATAAATCATAATCCTTATCTTAATGGGAATTCCCACATCTTATAAATAGGCAGGTACTCCTCCATAAATTTTTATCATCCACAAATTTTTTTCCAAAATTATTCCACAACCCCAAGTTTGTGCATCGTGTCCGTGTCCATACCCCCTTCCATCCACTATAAGGTTCTAATACAATTACATTATCATCTGCGTGTCGGACAACCCTCGACATGAGCCAAATATCGAAAACCAATCCCAAAACTCTAAATTTTCTACACACCTCCCTAAGAAATTCCTACAGCCACCAAGTCTCAACCACCCTGGCTATCCACGGCCCCAACCCCCTGACTGCCTCTGGCCAATACTGGCCGAGCCCCACCAGTCGAGTTTACTGCCACCACCGCCGAACCAATCTCCTGGCCATCTTTCCAGCATGACGACCACCCTCGTCACTATCTTCAACTATCCGACACCATCCCGGTCGACCCACGGCTCCCGACCATTGTCACCATTGGCCGAAGCTGCTGGTACAGCCACCACCATTCCCTTTCTTTCTAAATTCCCTCGGCCACAACCTATCATCCATCTCGATCCGTCACAACTACCATCACCATCGTAACTACCACTGCCACCACGGCCAACGGTCGGACCGCCACCACCACCACCGTTGGCATCCCGCCAACCAAACCACCGCCACCAAGAACAGAAATAGAAAACCCTAACCCTAAAACTCACCATCACTTGAGTCGACCGCATCCCACGTCGAGCCCTCCGTCGACCTCTCCCTCTTCCTCTTCCGGCGTAGCTCCGCCGGTCCTCCGCGCGTGAGAAGCCCTCTTCCGCCCTGCCCTTGTAGCCCTGGCTGCGCGTCCGTCCCTCCCTCACCGCACCGCCTTTCCAAACCCTCTCCGGCTCCACCCCTAGTCGCCGCCTCCGCGCCCTCTCTTCCGCCCATCGCCGCGCGGCCTCCTTCCTTCCGTCGCCCCAGATCCCCTTTTTCTGCCGTCGGCCGATCCCGCTCCCCTCTCTCTCGCTGGCTCACTCCTTCCGCCTCTCCTCTCTTTCCACTCCTCTCGACCGACCGCCTTACCCCGCGCTCTCTCCTCCCGCTTTTCCCTTCATTTTCGTTTTCTTTTCTTACACTTCTCCTTCTCATGCTTCTTCGTTTGGTTTTTTATTTTTTTCTCTCTCTCTCTCTCTCGGAAAGAGTGAACACTCATTTGAGTTTTTTTTTGTTTTTTTTGACAATCACTGTCACTCTCTGGTAAAGAGAGAACACAGTTGTAATTATTATTATTATTATTATTATTATTATTATTAATATATTCTTTTCTATTTTTCTGTTGTTTCTTTTTTTTGTATTTAATATGTATATAAAAATATTTTGCTGATGGCATTATAGTACTAAATATTTTTATTATTGATAGTATATATAATCATGTATTTTGTTATGTTAAGATAAGTAATTGGTATTACTATGTCCAAGGATTATTATATGCAATTATTATTATCTTTTAAATATAAAATTACATATTAAATAATTTTCTAAAAAGTTATTTTGCAACGAAAAGATCATATCGGGGCTTAGTCCTATACATATTTTCAAAAGTTTAGTCCTAAGCCTTAGATAATTTTTCTATATATATATATATATATATATATATATATATATATATATATATATATATATATATATATTTCTAGCATTATTTTTCAATTATTAAAAATGTAGTTTTCTACCAACTTTATTTTTTTCGACGAACTTAGAGTTCTAGCTAAAAATGATTTTTCTTGACTTTAGGTCTTTTCCATAAATATTATTTTGCTAATAAAATCTAGTTTTCGAATATTGTAAGTATTTTTAAATATTTGTATCTATATTATTTATCATTTCTCCTTTGATTTTCCCTCTCCATGACTAAACCCATTATTCCTATCCTTCTACCAATTCTGTCCTTCCTGCTATCGACCCTAACTAATTTAACCGTCCTAGGCCCGATGGAACTGTCAGTGCCACCATCAGAGGTCACATTGTGTAGTTGTTGCACCGAAGTCGCAGTTCATGCCCTTGATCATTGCAGTACACCAGACGTCCTGCCAGGCAAGACACCTTGTCCTTACTGTTTAATTTTGTGCTCAATATCATGCATGTTTTATTTCTTATAAGTTATTCTTTCAAAATCCTATATAGTTGCAAATTATTATATTTTAGTTTTCTTTATGTATTTAGCCTAGAGTTAAAGGACCACCTTTGTTTGTGCCGCATTCATGGGCCGATACATGTGTTCCACGATGTCACGTGTCTCATATAGATTCGGACTTACGTACCGACCGTACATCGGTGCGTACAGGACGAGTGTTAGGGTATAACTGCTAATATAATTGCCTAGAAGACTTAGCGGTTATTAGGAATATCGTGGTGTGGATTCAGCACGAGTAGTGCATGGTGTGGGTGAAGACAGTTATTAGGCGCAGGGGCTTTCATACCTTTACCTTCGTCTAGCTGCCATTTGTGACTCAGTCGAGAGCTAGTGACCGTGTATTTATTTATTTTTCTCTAGATGCCACTAGTGCCTCGATTGAAACACAAATATGCCGTGCATTTACCCTCGTCTAGTTGCCGTTAGTGACTCACCCAAGAGCTAGTGGCCGTGCATTTATTTTTCTCTAGATGCTGCTTAGCTCTCACTCGAGTGCTAATGGGCCGTGCATTTACTTTTCTCTAGACGCCACTAGTGCCTTGGTTGAAACGCTAACGTGCCATGTTTCTAGTCTCTTGGTGCCCTTGTGTGGAACGTCGTCTTCAAATTATATTTTTACATAGAATGGTTAAGGACCTTTAATTGTGTAGTCACATATACTTTTCTGTTTAGCTTTATTTATTCAGTTATTGGCATGATATTATGTGTCTTGTTACATCCCTCTGAGGACCTGGTTATCTCGCTAGGTGTGTGCTCTTGTCTTTCGCAGGTGTTCTATCTCTAGCCGTGATCATCGCTATTTTTTCGAGGATGATTGTACTTCGATCGTCTTCGCTTCGCTCGCCAAACTTATTTTATTTCTATGTATTTCTTTCCTTACTTGTTGGTAGTGGATTTGTCTCCGCCCAACATATTGTATCAAGACAATTCATAATTATTATTTGAAATCTTTTATTCTTTTATTTTATGTGGATGAGATTGGTCATAGTTTTACTGCATTTACAGCTTATGTATCCATATGAGGCCTATGTACTTCGTATGAGTACAGATGGCATGTCTACGTTCCTAGTCCAACATATTTTGGGACTCGGGCGTTACATGTTTTTGTGGTGGCCTATACAGGTTAAGGTAAATTGTTTTGTTACTTTACCGTACCAAGCAAGCCTGCGAATAGGATTAGAAGTCTAGGATCTCATCCACATACTTGACCTATTTCTTCGATTCCATATTCGACCGACTCATCGATTGCATCTTGCTTGATTCCTTCTATTATTATTCTTATCTTCCCTTCGTGCTTGCTAGAGATTGACCCAACTAGTTAGATGTCCCAAACACCCTTAGCTTAATTCTTTAAGTTGGGTAGAACACCCCACCACCTGACACACCCTTGACCATTAAGGAAATACCAATGGTATTATCTAGACCATAGAGATTAGAGGAATTTAACCCATTTGATCAACCAAGCCTTGGTCAATAAAGTCGAAGAATGATGGTATAGGAATAAACAAGACTTAGATCCTTATGACACTTAGACTATTCATATTGGTTCTTTACTTTAATCTTAATCTCACGTGTCTATATTTTTACTATCTAGACTAATGATGCTAGTGTAGCCTAGTTTTTGCAAGCTTATTCTTTTATCGAGCTTGTTCAAGACATATGTTAATTGGGTCGCTCCCACTAACATATTGTTTAATCAGAACCGGTGCATGACGGTCTGATCAACCAAGTGCACTTTGGTTCGCTTTTATCTTTCGCTCTATAAGAATGGGGATATAGCTAAACTTGCCCTCTAGAGTCCCATCCGCGACTGCCTTGGCAACTCCTTAAATTTTTTTTTCTTCGGTTGTCCTTGAACCACGTATTCGTACTCGATAATATCGTCGTTTGAAACTCCTTATTGCCTTCGCTTTCACCTATTTTTAGAAGGACGAAAGTGTTATACTAGTACTTCCTCTAACAGTCCTATCACCATTACCACCCAATGTAACTATATCTTTGTCTTGAACTACTCGACCTTTCCCTCAACCCTAAATCTGCAAGCTTGACTTTCTAATCACTTGAAGTGATTACAATCGTCTCTTAATCATATCCTCAACCAAGACCACGACCATATAAACTTCTTTAAGGGACCCTTCTATTTACCGTTGTGCCTTCTCACCCCCCTACGAATTCCTAATTTCGAGGACAAAATTCTTTTAAGTTGGGTAGGATGTAAAACCCCTAAATTTCTACTATTTTTTATTATTAAAATTTGGTACCGATTTAAAAAATTTTGTATTGTACGTCGCGTAGTCATATTGTACGTCGCGCACGAAATTTTATTTTTTGTGATTGCTCGACGAGTGCGAATATGTGTGAGCGTACACATTTTTGGAAAACATTTTTTTCCTATTTTTATAGTTTCAAGAAAATATATATAATAATTATTTTTAGCTAACAAAATTCTAAAATTATAATTTTATTTATGAAAAGCTTTTTTAGACAGTTATAATAATAAAATATATTCTTGTAAAATGATATACTAGAAAAGTATATATTTATAAATATTATTTGTGCATACATGTGTATTTCATAATTATTTATTAGTTTATTTTTAAATAAAGGTAATTTAGAAATTAATATTATTGTATTTTGAAAAACATATTTTGAATTTATTGTGGCAAATTAAATCTTGATTTGAATTTTTGGATTTATTTAAATAGATTAAATTAATATCTATATTTGGAACTTGAATTATCTTATTTGACTTTAAACTAAGGATGGAAATTAATTACATTTAAATTTATTTTGAATTGGATTTAAAATTTATTGATTGATTTAAATTAAGTTAAATAAATCCTAATCCTTATCTTAATGGGAATTCCCACATCCTATAAATAGGCAGGTACTCCTCCATAAATTTTTATCATCTACAAATTCTTCCCCAAAATTATTCCACAACCCAAAGTTTGTGCATCATGTCCGTATCCATACCCCCTTTCATCCATTATAAGGTTCTAATACAATTACATTATGATCTGCGTGTCGAACATCCCCCGACACGAGCCAAATATCGAAAACCAATCCCAAAATACTAAATTTTCTACACACCTCCCTAAGAAATTCCTACAGCCACCAAGTGTCAACCACCCTGGCTATCCACGGCGCTAACCCCCAGACTGCCTCTGGCCAATACTGGCCCAGCCCCGCCAGCCGAGTTTACTACCACCACCACCGAACCAATATCCTGGCCATCTTCCCTTCATGACGACCACCCTCGTCACCATCTTCAACCATCTGACACCATCTCGGTTGACCCACGGCTCCCGACTATTGCCACCACTGGCCGAAGTCGCTGGTACAGCCACCACCATTCCCGTTCTTCCCAAATCTCCTCGGCCACAACCTATCATCCATCTCGACCCGTCACAACTACCATCACCATCGTAACCCCCACTGCCACTACGGCCAATGGCCGGACCGCCACCACCACCACCGTCGGCAATCCCTCCAACCAACCACCGCCACGAACAGAAACAGAAAATTATAACCCTAAAACTCACCCTCACCTGAGTCGACCGCCGCCTACGTCGAGCCCTCCGCCAACCGCTCCCTCTTCCTCTTCCGACGTAGCTCCGTCGGTCCTCCACGCGCGAGAAGCCCTCTTCCGCCCTGCCCTTGCAGCCCCGGCCGCACGTCCGCCCCTCCCTGACTGTGCCGCCTTTCCAAATCCTCTTCGGCTCCACCCCTAGTCGCCGCCTCCGCGCCCTCTCTTCCCCTAGTGCCGTGCGGTCTCCTTCCTTCCGCTGCCCCAGATTCCCTTTTTCTGCCGCCGGCCGATCCCGCTCCCCTCTCTCTCGCTGGCTCACTCCTCCGTCCCACCTCTATTTCCACTCCTTTCGACCGACCGCCTTATCCCGCGCTCTCTCCTCCCGCTCTTCCCTTCCTTTTCGTTTCTTTTTCTTACACTTCTCCTCCTCATGCCTCTTGTTTGGTTTTTGTTTTTTAATTTCTCTCTCTCTCTCTCCGGAAAGAGAGAACACTCGTTTGATTGAGTACAATCACTCTCACTCTCTGGTAAAGAAAGAACACGGTTGTAATATTATTATATATATTATTATTTTATTATATATTATTATTTTATATCTGTTTATATTTTTCCTCTTGTTTTTTTATTGTAAATACGT
>JANAVB010000624.1:17500-43280 GCA_029216955.1 Iris pallida | reverse complement strand
ATGAGGGTAATTTGAAAATTTTATAATTTTAATTATTTATTAATGGTATTTAAATCATGATATAATTTTTGGTAATTTTTAGTTATTTTAAAACTATTTTTATTGGTAGTTTGTGATTTTGGAGTTTTGCTAGTGAAACCCTAGAGACCACTTGACCTAGAGCCTAACCATGTGATTAGGATATTTTATTTATCATTTATGGCCTAGGGTATTTTGGTCATTTTGGTTCTTAGAATTATTGTTAAATATTTGATTGATGGTTGTTTTTTGACTTTTGCTAGTTGAGACTTGGAGACTAGCCTAGATGTTGACTTTGACTTCGGTGACTTGGTTAGCATGGTGTGGACCCTAGTCTAACTTAAGTCGACCCAAGTTGACTTATTTTAAGTTGCATGGAGAGATTAAGTGCTTTAGGTGTTTGAACTAATGGCTAAGGGTTTGAACCATTTAACATTTAAACTTGGCCCATAGCCCACTAGCCATCAACCCTAACCCTAATTTCCCTAATGTGGATGGCCTAGGGCTTTTCCCCTTCCTATTTAATCTCTCATATTTATTCTTGCCTCTTTTTACACCACTTTCACTTTGGCAAGAACAAGGTTGTCCCCATGCAATCTTTCCTAATTTCTTCATTTCCCTTCCTTTTTTGACTCTAGTCTTTTGTATTAGGATCTACTTGATGTCTATTTACTGTTGGTGGTGAGTAATCTCAGCTTTGGTACAATTTGGAGCTTGAGAGTTGTAAGAAGGATTCTTCTATTTGGGGCTTTTTCCTTGAGTTTGACACTCAATTGGTAAACCCATCAAACCACCGCCATTTCTTGATTTCTTTGTATGAATGCATAGATCTAGGTGTCCCCTAGATGTGGAGTTAGTCTTGTGTGATTTCGTGTCATTTTGTGTCCGTATCGGACACGTATCAGTGCATGTGTGTATGTGTTTGTTGAAATGCCACAAAGGAATTTTATTTGATATTTTTAAAATGTATTTGAACAGATTTGTTGTTTTATATGTAGCATTAATTTCATGCTGGACTGAGTCGATTTTTGAGCCATGTCCGTGTTCAAACAGGACACGAACACGCTCGCAGCAAGCACGAGTAGTGCCCTGCTGCTCGAGGGGTTGTTTTCCTCGCACAGGCCACATGGGCAGCTGCCACTTAGCAGTGAGGTGGGGGCCATGACTGACATGTCAGCCCCCAAGCCTCGTGTCAAGAGGATTCGTGTCGGACACGCAATCCTAAGTGCACTGGTTTGTAATGACACGCATGCACGAATAACCCTGTCTGATACGGGTCTTGTCTACGTACGGACTCAGGATAGCTCGTGTGGTATCGAACATGTAGCCCTACACGTGGGCTACACGTGGGCATGTGCACGAAGTGTATCATGTCACATGTCGTGTCCTAGACTGACTCGAACACGTGCACGAGACCGTGTGTGTGTGTGTGCCTGTGAGTGTTCAAATGGGTTTGGACATGCTGTGTCCTATCGTGGGGACACCACGAGACTCATGTGACACGAGGATACATGCACGACACATTCTTGACACCTAATTTTGGTTTTTCCCTTGTATTTCGAACTGAATTTGGTTTTCCCTGTATTTCTGATGTGCTGCTCGTATCTCGTCCAAACACGACATAGACACGGTACAGGGTGTCAAACCCCTAGACCTAGACCCCCTCTACCCTCTGACACGTGCACGTGCCACGATTCTCTGTGTCGTGTCCTAAGCTAGTCGACACTTCGGTATGAGGCTTGGGTTGCACTGTGCACTGATACAATATGGATTTCATTTGTGTCACTTTGTGTCCAGTTCTTGGAACACAAGGAGACCCCTTAGGACACGTGTGTCATGCCCATATTACTGCACAATTTGTTCACTCTTGGATATCGAGTTTTGGTATTGATTTGGGTTTTGAATTGGGTTCGAACTTTATTTGAATGTGAAACTGAGTTATTTTCACATTTTGAGATGCTGAAGTTCTCAATATCCATGTGAGCATTCGAATTTGGTTTGTAAACATTATGTTGATTGTGGTTTTCAAATTAGTTTATGAAACAGGTTTGATTGTGTTAACTGTGAGTATCTCAGTTTACACTGTTATTCAATCATACCCTGTTTTGGTTTGGTTTTGTTGATTTAATTCTCAGCTTATATTTCCTAGTTTGATTTATGCATATATTCTCCGGATTGTCAAGTCTTCATGCACAGTTTTGTTTCCCTAATGATCTCAGAATTTAATCCTCAGTTTCCTGTGAACTTTGGTTGGTATTGATCTCAGGTGACTGGGTTCGAACTGCCAATAGGCATTCCCAGATAACTGAGTGAACTCATGTTGTTGTTGTTGTTGAGAGTGAAATCAATCTCAGGTTTGCACTGAGTTTAAGTTCTCAGGATTTTTGAGAAGTAATTCTTAGATTGTTGATGTTTTCAGTTTGCATTGCTAGGTTAGTTCTTTAATCCTCAGATTTTGTAAAACAGTTCTCAGTTGTTGGCTTATGTTCTCAGTTTAAATGAGGACTGATTTGAAGTTCTCAGATTTTGGTTTCTCTTTTACAATCTCAGTTTTCATATGGCTTTTGTGGATGTTTTCATTTGTATTGGTTTGGGTTTGTTTTGGTTTCAGTTCAATGCATTCTCATTTGATTTGGGCTATGAACATTATGGGTTGAACTATTTGAGACTTTGTGAATTCTCAGATTTTAAACTGAGTGAATTCAGGTTTTACAACTGTGAACATTGATTTGATTTGGTTGTTGTTTTCAACTCGGGTTTTCATATACTGTGAGCAATTTGTTTGGTTTTGTATGTCTCATTTGATCTCAGATTTGGGGGTTTTTCATTAGTTCTCAGGTTTTCATATCAACTGTGAGCTTTGTTGGTTCATATGTTCTCATAAACATATATTTTCAGGTTTGGCTTCGTTTTGTATTGATGTATAGGATATGTATGTGATTTCATTCTCAGGAAATACCCTGAGATTTCATTCTCAAGTATTGAGTGAGAACTGATTGAAGTTCTCAGATTGTGGTTGTATTTGATATTAGGTTGCTGACACTATATGTGATAGTTGGTTTAGCCTAAGAGTTTATATAGGATTTCATATAGGTTGATATATTGTATGTTTGTATATGACTTTGTATTAGCCCTTGAGTTGGTTGTATAGGATTTTGGTATAGGGTTGTATAGTTTAGCATGTGGTTTACCCTATAGGCCTTAGATGTTGACCATGGTTTATTTTGTATAGGAGTGTTGGGTTAGGCTTGTTGTTGAGGGGACTACCGTTACAGACGCAGCAGGCCCCTAGACAATAACATGTTATCAGTTGCCCTTTCTGTAAGAAACTAGTGCACAATTAGAGTAAATATCGGATGAGGCTAGGCAAGTGCCTACTTTGTGGATGATCATATCACCGGTTCAGAGAGTGTCCCAAGTTTTTGGAACGGACAACTCAGGAAGCAGGAGCGAGGGCTCCGGTGAACCAGCAGAAGGGACTAACCTTACAGACTCAGCAGCAGAGATTCGTGCAGCATCAGGCTAGAGGAGGCCAGCAGGGGCGAGCTTACGCTATGGCAGCTGAGGGTGCACATGCAGTAGGAGAGCTTATCGCAGGTTCTGTTCATCTTGATTTCGTTCCTCCCTTGCCTTATTTTAACCATCTCGAAATTCAGCTCCAACAGATATTGTTTATCGTTCTTGTTCGTAGATGAATCTGATTTTTGGTATTCATTATTGATTTAATTTTTTGCCAAGATAAATTATATGGGCTAGGTCATCTCAGTTATGGAATCTAGTCTTCTACAGTCATATTAGCCAGCATGGCAAGGACCTACAGTCCGATTTTAGATATATTTCTCGAGTGTGGGAATTTAAGGTTTTCGCAGCTAAGCTAGCGGCAGAGCAAAAATTTTAAATACCATTATTCTAGAAGTGTGTACATTAGTTGGGACTCTATGGTTATCATAGCCCTGCTTACTAGTATGACGAGGATTCAGAGTACCATGATTTTGGATGGACGCATATGATTATCAGATTTCATCTTAAGAAGTTTTTGAACATATCATCTCTACTTTTCGTTCCAGTCTTTCAAAAATTATTGTTGTTTTGTTTTGCTTTCTCATAATTTAACTTAGGAGTAGGAGTAGGAGTAGCTCTAACTGTTAGTATAATCCCTTGTATAACTTCCTTGTTATGAATTTCTCTTAATGAATTGGTGATTGTGCTAGGCCTTTTGACTTAGAAGTGATAGTATAGCTCTGACCCTAGAATGGTAACCCTTACAGCCCTGCTTGATTCATTGTTTTCCTTATCTTTCCAGCCTGGCACCCATGACCACAGACTGTCCCACTTACCCTGTCCCTTGTACTATTTTTGCAACACAACCTTCGGTCCAATTTAGGCCATTTGACCATTCCCACTTAATTATGATTATTTCACACATTACCGTGACTTTTAATTTAGGAGTACAAGACTAGTTATTTTTCTCGAAACCAACTTTCCATGCATGACCTATACATGACCCCCTACACTCATGACCTTCGTGTTCTACTCAGACACACCATCTTGTGCTCCGTTTGCTTCATACGACTTTTTGACACAAGACCCCATGTTGATTCACCCCATGGAGTCACTTCTATTTTTTGACTCGAATTGGGAACACCTTTTTGACCCAACCTGCCGACAAAATTCTGGATATGACCTATTTTAAGCCTACTGCCCATATTGGACTTGCTGACCCAGGTGCTGCAAGGTAGAAGCTTTAACCTTGATTGTTGGGGGTTGACCTACAGGATTATGATCTTCTTAATTTTGAGGACGAAATTTCTCTAAGGAGGGTAGACTTGTAACACCCAATTTTCTAAATGAGGGTAATTTTGAAAATTTTATAATTTTAATTATTTATTAATGGTATTTAAATCATGATATGATTTTTGGTGATTTTTAATTATTTTAAACTATTTTTATTGGTAATTTGTGATTTTGGAGTTTTAATAGTGAAACCCTAGAGACCACTTGACCTAGAGCCTAACCATGTGATTATGATATTTTATTTATCATTTATGGCCTAGGGGTATTTTGGTCATTTTGGTTCTTGAAATTATTTGTTAAATATTTGATTGATGGTTGTTATTTTTGACTTTTGCTAGTTGAGACTTTGGAGACTAGCCTAGATGTTGACTTTGACTTCGGTGACTTGGTTAGCATGGTGTGGACCCTAGTCTAACTTAAGTCGACCCAAGTTGACTTATTTTGGACTAAGTTGCATGGAGAGATTAAGTGCTTTAGGTGTTTGAACTAATGACTAAGGGTTTGAACCATTTAACATTTAAACTTGGCCCATAGCCCATTAGCCATCAACCCTAACCCTAATTTCCCTAATGTGGCCGGCCTAGGGCTTTCCCCCTTCCTATTTAATCTCTCCTATTCATTCTTGCCTCTTTTTACACCACTTTCACTTTTGGCAAGAACATGGTTTGTCCCCTTGCAATCTTTCCTAATTTTTTCATTTCTCTTCCTTTTTGACTCTAGTCTTTTCATTAGGATCTAATTGATGTCTATTTACTGTTGGCGGTGAGTAATATCAGCTTTGGTGCAACTTGGAGTTTGAGAGTTGCAAGAAGGATTCTTCTATTTGGGGCTTTTTCCTTAAGTTTGACACTCAATTGGTAAACCCATCAAACCACCTCCATTTCTTGATTTCTTTGCATGAATGCATAGATCTAGGTGTCCCCTAGCTGTGGAGTTAGTCTTGTGTGATTTTGTGTCATTTTTGTGTCCGTATCGGACACGTATCAGTGCATGTGTGTATATATTTTGAAATGCCACAAAAGAATTTTATTTATATTTTTAAAAAGTATTTGAACAGATTTGTTGTTTTATATGTATGCATTGATTTATGCTGGACTGGGTCAATTTTTGAGCTGTGTCCATGTTCAAACAGGACACGAACACGCTCGCAGCAAGCACGGGCAGTGCCCTGCTCGAGGGGTTGTTTTCATCGCACAGGCCACGTGAGCAGCTACCACTTGGCAGTGAGGTGGGGGCCATGACTGACATGTCATCCCCTAAGTCTCGTGTCGAGAGGATTCATGTCGGACACACAATCATAAGTGCACTGATTTGTACTGACACGCGTACACAAGAATAACCCTATTTGATACGGGTCTTGTGTCTGTACTGGACATGTCGAGGACACCTCGTGTGGTGTCGAACGTGTAGCCCTACACACGTGGGCATGTGCACGAAGTGTATTGTCACGTGTTGTGTCCTAGACTGACTCGAATACGTGTACGAGACCATGTGTGTGTGTGTGCCTGTGAGTGTTCGAATGGGTTTGGACATGCTGTGTCCTGTCGTAGGGACACTACGAGACTCATGTGACACAATGACACATACACGACACATTCTCGATACCGGATTTTGGTTTCTCCCTTGTATTTCGAACTGAATTTGGTTTTCCCTGTATTTCTGATACGTTGCTCGTATCTCGTCCTGACACGACGTGGACATGATACAGGGTATCGAACCCTTAGACCTAGACCCCCTCTACCCTCTGATACGTGCTCGTGACCCATGATTCACTGTGTCGTATCCTAGGCTAGTCGACACTTCAGCACGAGGCTTGGGTTACACTGTGCGCTGATACAATATGGATTTCATTTGTGTCACTTCGTGTCCAGTTCTTGGGACACGAGGAGACCCCTTGGGACATGTGTGTCATTCCCATATCACTGCACAATTTGTTCACTCTTGGATTTTGAGTTTTGATATTGATTTGGGTTTTAAATTGGGTTCGAACTTTATTTGAATGTGAAACTGAGTTATTTTCACATTTTGAGATGTTGAAGTTCTCAATATCCATGTGAGCATTCGAATTTGGTTTGTAAACATTATGTTGATTGTGGTTTTCAAATTAGTTTTCGAAACAGGTTTGATTGTGTTAACTGTGAGTATCTCAGTTTACACTGTTATTCATTCATACCCAGTTTTGGTTTGGTTTTGTTGATTTAATTCTCAGCTTATATTTCCTAGTTTAATTATATATCTATTCTCAGGATTGTCATGTCTTCATTCACAGTTTTGTTTCCCTAATGATATCAGGATTTAATCCCCAGTTTCCTATAAACTTTGGTTGGTAATGATCTCAGGTGACTGGGTTCGAACTGCCAATAGGCATTGCCAGATACCTGAGTGAACTCATGTTGTTGTTGTTGAGAGTGAAATCAATCTCAAGTTTGCACTGAGTTTAAGTTCTCAGGATTTTTGAGAAGTAATTCTTAGATTGTTGATGTTTTTGCATTGCTAGGTTAGTTCTTTAATCCTCGGATTTTATAAAACAGTTCCCAGTTGTTGGCTTATGTTCTCAGTTTGAATGAGGACTGATTTGAAGTTCTCAGATTTTGGTTTCTTTTTTACAATCTCAGTTTTTATATGGCTTTTGTGGATGTTTTCATTTGTATTGTTTTGGGTTTGTTTTGGTTTCAGTTCAATGCAGTCTCATTTGATTTGGGCTATGAACATTATGGGTTGAACTATTTGAGACTTTGTGAATTCTTAGGTTTTAAACTGAGTGAATTCAGGTTTTACAACTGTGAACATTGATTTGATTTGGTTGTTGTTTTCAACTCGAGTTTTTATATACTGTGAGCAATTTGTTTGGTTTTGGATGTCTCATTTGATCTCAGATTTGGGGGTTTTTCATTAGTTCTCAGGTTTTCATATCAACTGTGAGCTTTGTTGGTTCATATGTTCATGAACATATATTTTTAGGTTTGCCTTGGTTTTGTATTGATGTATAGCATATGTATGTGATTTCATTCTCAGGAAATACCCTGAGATTTCATTCTCAAGTATTGAGTGAGAACTGATTGAAGTTCTCAGATTGTGGTTGTATTTGATATTAGGTTGTAGACACTATATGTGATAGTTGGTTTAGCCTATGAGTTTATATAGGATTTCATATATAGGTTGATATATTGTATGTTTGTATATGACTTTGTATTAGCCCTTGAGTTGGTTGTATAGGATTTTGGTATAGGGTTGTATAGTTTAGCATGTGGTTTACCCTATAGGCCTTAGACGTTGACCATGGTTTATTTTGTATAGGAGTGTTGGGTTAGGCTTGTTGTTGACTAACCTAGATTAGTTTACCAATAGTTGACTTTGACCTAGAATGGCCTAGAATCATGTAAATCGTATTGTAAATTCATTTGTCATGTAAATTGAACTTTTATAACCAGTGTGGCTTTAACTAGGACTCTGTGACTCCTGTTTGGCCATCTATACTTATCAGCCGTTCAGGTTATCAGGTGAGTACATTCTTTGACCGTTTCATACTTGATAGGATTTATATTTGCTCTAGATTACTTTACTTGATGCTGTCATTTTGTTAACACGGATTGGTACTATATGGATCCCTTCATGAGATGTTATCCCCCTCGGGAGCATCGGGTTACAATATGTCATGTGCGTTTCACTTTCATCATGTACTCTGGTGCTTTCACCATTCATGTGCCCTCTTATTATTCATGTACTCTCATGTTCACAGAGCCCCCATGTATACATTTATGTGCACCCATTTATGGGCCTTCATGTGATATCATGTGCAATAACATAACTTGTCTGGATTCATGTGTATTGGTTGGGGTACGGGGGTATAAATTGTCATGTGAATAATTTCAAAGTAGTGTACTCATGTGCAAACTCTTAGATTACTCATATGCAAATTCAAGCCATTCACATGTCTATCTTGTACTCTACATTACTAGCCATTGTTAGCTATTTACTTATTGTAGATATTTCTTTACAGTCATCTCTTTTACTTCATATATTCTCCAGTGTTTTATGTATCTTACTCTATAGTATATTTACATATCCTGTCATATTATGAACTACGTGAGATATATTATGCTCGCTCCTATCCTGACTGGACCTTTTGAAAATATTACAGATGACATTGAGGAGTTCTGTCCTACATACCATGGAGCAGCCTTAGACGACACCTGCGACTTGGACCTCCAGCAGGATCCATTAGCAGTAGATGCTGATACCCCATAGATTAGGATTTCTTATTTTTAGTTGTTATCTCATTGGATACTTATTGTATATATCTGAGATTTTGTGACGATTGGATATTGTAGAGTTGTTATCTTAGACACTTAGATTCTCTCTCTTTTTTATAT
The DNA here is from genome assembly GCA_029216955.1 of Iris pallida. Taxonomy (NCBI): domain Eukaryota; kingdom Viridiplantae; phylum Streptophyta; class Magnoliopsida; order Asparagales; family Iridaceae; genus Iris; species Iris pallida. Next base: position 34,095 of record JANAVB010000624.1, on the reverse strand, counting down.
TTTGTTGTGGATTTAGATCTTATCTATCTATCTTATCGTACTTTCTACCTTAGCTGTGATTGAGTTGTACATTTCTATATTGCCCTCCATTCGGAGCGTATATATTGTACAGGTACCTTATAATTGTTAGATGTATGTGACCTAGGACAGCGTTCTACCTCCGACACTGCGGCGTAGGCTGGACGTACCCACTTCTCGTGTCCCTACACTGGGTGCGGGTCGTGACAAGAAAGTGTACCAAGACACTAAAATATGTTAAAATATATTTTTAGATTATTTATATTTTGTTAGAATTTTAGAACTTATTTCATAACTTTCACCTAAAGGAAAATTATTTTCGATAAGGATTAGTAAGCCTATAAGCGGACCAAGAAGTAACACAGTCTAAAAACCATCACTGGTACCCTTGTTTGTCATGTCCAGTCTGTCACCTCTGAATACAAAGGAATATCAACTGTCATGTCCAGTTCAAACACCTTTGAATAACATACCCTCGATCTCAGAATATGATCTGTTCATCACGTCTAGTTCGTTACATCTGAATGAACATGTTTCTAGATCAAATCACCAATTGCAGGCTATCACATCTATATTACCTCTGGTAGACACAAACGTACAAATTTCGATGTGTCCTAGTGTACTTTGGAGTTTTTGGGTAGTGTCTTATGTGTCTGGTACGTATCCCTGACGACATACTCATATCTTTGGAGTTTGCATCCCTCCTAGATGTTACTATAGAAACATAGAAAAGATCTATGCTTGAAAGTCACTCTTTGGCGCAAAAAAGAATGCCATGGTGCAATACAGTCATTTATACATAGAAGCCTTTATTGTGTAAAAAGTGATATGTTGTACAATATTGTATCCTCCAGACCTAAAGCTGGCAAAATAGGCCATCCACTTGTCAGATACGCATCGGAGCATATGTCAACATGTCAAGCCACTAATATGCAAAGATATGACATTTACGCATAAGAAACTCTACGCCAAAGTGAGAATCTGTGCGTAAAAGGATCTACGCCTAAAGCAATCTCGTAGAAGTGACCGATTTGCTTTTAATGGTGCATTGAAGAGCGAGCTCTGACAAAATCTAGAAAGTTTTGTATTACACAAAATGTGCGTTCGAAAATTCGAAGAGACTAATAATAATAGTAGCGATCATTGCTCTTAAACATGGTTTTTCATAAATGAGTCAACGTGGCAGTCAGTACAACCGGGCCTAATGATTTTTTTGTCGAACAACAGTCTGCCTAAAGCGTTTTGGCATGGCGTATGCAAAGTGAAGACCTCCGAGCAAAAGTTACGCCTAAGCATTAATTTCATTCTCTCTTTACATTAATGATAGAGGTAACAAGGCCGCAACGTTACGCACTCCGCATTAATGACAGAACTGACAAGGTTGTGGCACTATGCATTCCACATTAAAGACAGAACTGATAAGGCCGTGACGATATGCATCCGAGGGTGGTGCGCAACAATCGGTGTGTGCACTTTAAATGCTCATTATAAGGATGCTAACGTCACTATAAGCATTGAAAATTATTTCATAACTGATGACACGTGTCGTGTTGACAGTGATTAATGCAAGCGTTCAGACCAGTATTTATGCCCAGTGTTGGCATAAATCTTGCGTGTTGCAGTGATTATAGTGTAAACAGGTAAAATCGGGACATTTTTCTGTTAGTTTCTCGAAAAATTTATTACATGAACTTTTGAGAACCAGTGAAATGTGTTATATGACTTAAAAGGACAAAACTATTAAGCTGCAAAACGTGATTGTTCATAGTATCTAGATGTACATAATCCTGTATATTTCTATGATTCCTTTTTAAACCATACTAATATATACGCACGTGCGTTGTACGTATTTTTTACTACTTGAGAAGAGCAAGCAATAATCTTTTAATATTTTTACTATTTGAGAAGAGCAAAGCTCTTAATTTTTTACTTCTTAGAAAGAGAAAATAACATCCCTTTCATTTTTTTTTCTACACATGATACCTAACTATGTATGTAAAATTTAATGAACAATTTTAATTTGTAAACATATATAAGAATATTTTGGAACAAAGTTTTTTAAGATGATGCCTCAACTTTTTTATATACTAGTATATTTTTATATTATATAGTATATTGTTGGAGCTTTTCCTTAACATGTAGAGAGCTTGCTCTCAATACATGCCTAGCATTATTTAGTCCCACATTGGAAAAGCATCATGAAGTGTATCTCTATATACTTGATATGTGTTGTTGGGATATGCATATGGGGAGGTGACCCTAAGGAGAGAACCATGTGGATGATTTTACTAGGAGGTAAGGATAAGACTCCATGTTAAATCATTAATACTTTTTGCTCTTGGAATTAATTCTATTGGAGCTAAGCCCCATAGGTCAGATGGCGTGGCCAGTTGGTGCTGCAGTTGGCGTAGCGTTGCACGATTGCGTGTGCTGTGTGCTGTTAACGCACGTTACGCGCAAATTGGCGCGCACTGTGCGCCAGTTGGCTCAAATCGTGTCTGTGTACGATTTGAGTGGTTACGAAACGTTCAGAGCGATTTTTTCCACGTTCCGAACATTTTGCATACTAGGCAGTTACTGCGCGCATCTATTTAAGTCGCTCTCTTCTCTCGCATTCAGTGTAGTTGACATAACACAAATTTCTTACAAATTCCTAGAGAGTCAGATGAGACAACTGTGCGCCATTTCAGTCCATCCGAGGAGTCAGAAAAGCGGAGTGTTCCGAAGTTCAACGTCGAACTTGCTGGTTCCTGGAAGCTGTTTGTTTGGGGCGAATCAAACTTTGAGCGTCGGTGATCATTCACCCCAGAAGGCCATTTCATCATTCTGTCCATTTGTAACACCACCACTTTTCTAAAATGAGGGTAATTTTAAACTTTTGTAAAAGTTTATTATTTAATAATAGGATTTATGATTTATGGGGACTTTTAATTAATTTAAATATTTAAAATTGGTGAATTATAATTTTGATGTGTTAGCTAGTGAACCCTAGAACTGTTGAGCCTAGACTAACCATGACCATGGGAACCTAACCATGTGATTAGAATGACTAATTACAACTTTTTAGGCTAAGGGTATTTTGGTTATTTTGTGACTTTTGAATTATTTAGGATTTTGATTAATTGATGAATTTTAGATTATTTTAATAATATTTAAATTGATGTATTATTATTTTGGTCATTTTTATATTTAAATTTTGGAAATTTTTATATTTTAATATTGATTTTACGAGATTTGTTTAGTCGGATTTGAGTTTCATTTCGTTCTGACTTGTGTTAGTGACCTGGGTAGCTTAGACTCTAGAAGGAACCCCAAGATTAGTTAGTCATGGCCCACAAATCCCACTAATTAAGTTAGTAAGTTTAGACTAATCTCACTTGTTAGATTGGTTAAGTTAGAGGCTTAAATTTAACCATTTTTATCCCAAACTTGAACCAAACTTAAAATTAACCAAAAGGACTAGTTGAGGCCTTATTGGGCTTTCCTCCGAGGCCCAAATAGGGTTTAATGGCAGCCACTATAGGTAGGTTAGCCTCCATTCCTTTCATTTCATTTCATCTTGCCTTTTTCCTTCACAAAGTGTTCTTCCCCAAATTAGAGAGCTTCCCTCTTTGATTTGATCTCCAAATCCTTATATCCCTCCACCAAAACTTTCATCCAACATTCTCATACTACCAAGGAAGGGTGCTAGCAAAGATTTGGAGTAAAGTACAAGGAGGAGTATCCTTTTTGGAAGATCTTCGTGTCGAAGCCGTGTCCTTGGGAGTATCATTAGGATTCCACTCCCAGTAGGTAAAACCAACCCTCTAAATTGATTTTCTATACATGTTAGTTAGTTTGAATCCATAGGATCTACCCCCATGCATGTACCCCATTTAGATTCAAATTTGAGGCCATTTGGAGCTCTCTTGAGGATTTTATATATGTATCTTGTGTCCTACTTGATAGATCCCAAATTAGGACACCCCATGTGTATGTATGTATGCTAATAGTTTAAATAGATATTTAAATTCAGTTTTAGAATGGTTAGAGAGTGTTTGATCTTAGTTAGGATGGTTAGAATGAGTTTTATTTGGATAACTATGTTGGTATCCAAGTATCTTCGCCTACATGTGTTTGTTTTGTCCATAACAACTCAAATTCGTCATAATATTCATCCACATTTTTATTAACCAAAGCAACTTATAAATATCATAACTTTTAGCTTAGAACTCCGATTAATCTTTCATTTTTTTAAAAGAACCGTATCGAAGTTAGCTTTCCAAATATATTTTAATAAGCCAAAATTGTTCTGAAACTTTCTGTAAAACTATTTGAGTGTCAGCTGTCCGAAAGACAAATGCGTTTCGGTGTTTTCGCGATTCCGAAAACTTTCAGACACGAAAATGCGATCCATTTACTGTTTCAGAAAGCTAATACAAAGGGCTATGACATACTTTAATCCTAGAATTTAGTGAAGGCCCAATTGGTATAGTATTAGTTTTAAGTAGAAGAGCGACTATACGACATAGGCATTTTGTAATGGATATTAACGAATGTAGTATGGATATTAATGAGCCTACGTAGTATGGATATTAAATAAATGTAGAGTATGTAATGCATGATAAGTTAGATGAATGAAATGATATATATATGAAATATATCCTCTTTACAAATATGTATATATATGGTTGAATGCAAGCATGTAGGAATGCAATCAATGTAATATATGTAAGCAATACATAAATGCATGAATGAAAGAATGATATACAATGTATGCATGAAAGTATATAATGAATGCTAGATATGAATGCAAGGTATACATGTAATGATAGATATGAATGCATAATGTATAATATAATGTAATATATAATGATAGCATGTATGGTAATGTAGAATATATGATGCAAGCATGTATATGTCCACTGTTTTTCCTTTTCCTGACACTTTTCCTTCCTTCCCTTTCTATTTCAATTTTCCCCCTTTTTTTCCTCTTCTATTTTTACATGTTGTATACAACATATATAATGTATAGATGCATGTAAGTATGTAATATGCATGAATGACATGTATGTAATAAAAATAAGTATATGTATGCAACGTAATGATATGTTAATGGATATAATACCTGAACTGAAGTATGCATGTATATGGAATATGAATGAATGATATATATATATATATATAATATTATATATATATATATATATATATTATATATATGTTAAGGTAATGTAATAATTGTATTCACATATATTTGCGTTAAATATATAAGTTTGTATGCATATATATATGTATGCAGGAATAAATGTAATATAATGTAGAGTATGCATATATGATATGTAGTAGGCATGTATGCAATGTATATATGTATACATGATATATGTATGCATGTATGCAATGTAAGTATGTATATGCATTTCTATAAACTGAGTTAACCTATAACCTTTTACACACATACATTCATACGCCATTTGACACCATGAATCCCATGTCACATACACCTACCTATCACTAAATCTGAGAACATTAACACATATCCTTTCACACACATGCCAAACACCACACACACACACACACACCCACACACACACACACACACCACACACACACACACCACACACACACTCACTTACTCTTTTACCTCTCCTTCTCTCTCTCATATATATATGTCTGTGCCTATATATAGCTTTCTTATATATACATATATGTATATGAATATGTGAATGTGAATAATATATATACATTATATGACTAAGTTTGTGCGCTTTGTTAGCTTATGGTTTAGTTTTGTGCTTGGTTTAGCTAGTGACTTAGGCTATGAGTTAGTAGCTATCTTGGATACTTGATTTGTATACTTAGTTTGTTTAGACCTAGAATTGACTAACCTAGACTAGTTGACCATTGTTGACCCCCTAGCTAGTTTGACCACAGTTGACTAGAGTTGACCTAGTTTGACTTTATAGTTGACCAGAGTTGACCAAGAGTTGATTTTGACCTAGATTGACTTAGACTCATGTAGATTGCATTATAATTTTAATTACCATATAAATTGAACTCTTTATAACCTGTGTTGCTATAACTAGGACTCTGTGACTCCAGTTGGCCATCTTTTCATATCAGCTGTTCAGGATATCAGGCGAGTACATTCTCTGACCGTTTCATACTTGCTAGAACTTATATTCCTGCTCTAGATTACTTTACTTGTATACTGTCATGTTGGTAACACGGGTTGGAGCTATATGGATCTTTCAATGAGATGTTATCCCTCTCGGAAGCATCAGATACATCATGTCATGTGCGTTTCACTTTCATCATGTATTCTTGTGCTTTCACCATTCATGTGCACTCTCGTGATGCATGTAATCTTATGTTCATGGAGCCCCCATGTTTATATTCATGTGCACCTATTTATGGGCCCCCATGTGAAATCATGTACAATAATATAATTTTAATGGATCCTTGTGTATTGATTGGGGATGGGGGAGTATAAATAGTCATGTGGACAATTTCCAAAGTAGTGTAGCCATGTACAACCTCTCATGTTTATTATCAAGCCGTTCATATGTCTATCTTGTACTCTGATTCACTAGTCACTGATAGTTCTCTACTTATAGTAGATATTTCCATTACAGTTATCTCTTTTACTTCATGTACATTCCTTCAGTTATTCATGTATCTTACTCTATTGCATATTTATTATCTTCTGACTGATATGAACTGCGTGAGATGTATTATGCTCGTTCCTGTCCTGACTGGACCTGTTGAAAATATTACAGGTAACATAGAGATTCACAGCTAGCCTAGAGGACCAGTAGAGCTTGGAGTAGATTGCTAGTTTATGGTTTAGTTTTCTCTTTGGAACTTGTATTGTAATAAGTGGAGATTTGAGTTGTATTTGAGATTGTTTGAGATATTATTATTTTAGAATTTTATTTAAGTTGTTGCTTTGAGTTTAGTATAGACTTCTGTGTTATCCTATCGTGCTTATACTGTGATTGAGTTTCATGATATCTATACTTGTCCTCCGTTCGGAGTTGAGATTTGACAAGTACATTATATAATTGCGTAAGTTGTTGATTAGATAGTAACCTAGAACAGCGTTCTACCGTCGACACTACGACGTAGGCTGGACATACCAACTTCTCGTGCCCCTACACTGGGTGCGGGTCGTGACACGTTTTAGTGGTAGCCTATGCAGGTCGAGATTCGCATTAGTACGAAGTCGTGCTAGTACGACGATTAGTTGTACTGCTGCACGCCTGCAGTAAGAGATAAGGAATAGATTTTAGTTGAGAGAGTACTCAATCACAATTTGGACTACTTGAGAAGATTCCTGGGATGACCCTTGAGAATCTCATTATAAACTATCTCAAATTTGATTCAGACAGTTTTTGTCTACTTCCTTGTTCATCGTTGAATTTGATTCTTGGTATTCATTATTGACTTGATTTTTTACCAAGATAACATTATGGGCTAGGTTGCCTCAGTCATGGAATCTAGAGTCTTCTACAGCCATATTATCTGGTTTGGCAATGAGATAGAGGCTAATTTTAGATGTATTTTTCGGGTGTCGAAATTTAAAGTTTTTACATCCAAGCTAGCGGGCAATGCAAAAATTTTAAATACCAAGATTCTAGAGGTATGTACCTTAGTTGCGGACTCTATGGATTATCGCTGTTTACTTACTAGCATAACGAGAATTATGGTAACATGGTTCTGAATAGACATGTATGATTATCAAATTGCAGAATAGATACCATATAGATGGTCCCTAGTATAGAGTAGGATATCAGCATGGATGTTGTTTAAGTTATGGATTAGATAGAGGGAGCTAGGCCACCTATAGCGTAGAACCATGTCCCGCACCATCAGAGGGATAAACCCCAGAGGGCAGGGCTTTTGCACTGACGGTTGTAGAGACCGACACTATGAGTGGCGAGTTAACAGGTCTATCCTTTCTGTCCTTTTTTCCATCTTGTTGTGTAATTCCAGTAGTACCTGTCTGGGTGTTTTGTGCTGTGATAGATAGTATAGTGACCTGTTCGAGACTATGATATCACAACCAGTAGGAATCATGTTTTGCAAGCTTCGGATAGAATTTTCTCGACCTTGATTGATGGGAGTTTAACCTAGAAGGAGTACGATGATTTGGACAGACCATATGATCAGATTGTATCTTGGGAGAATTTTGGAACATATCATCTTTACCTTTCGTTTCAGTCTTTTTCAAAAAAAATTGTTTTGTTCATCATCAATTAACTTAGGAGTAGGGATAGCTTCAGATAACTAGTCTAATTCTTTGTAGAACTTCATTAGTTATAACTCTTTCATAGTTTAATGGTTTGATAGCTTGTATTAGGACTTATTCTTAGGTATGGCAGTCTAGTTGACATTAGACTAGTAACCTTTTATAGTTAAATCTCTGTTAATTTTGACTATCAGTTTCATATAGGATGTTAGTCTGCTCAGGAGGTAGTAAACCCTCCGGCTCACCAGAAGGATAGTAGGATATATTGATGGTTAGAACAGTGATATTTCGTAGGTGTACTTTAGAAACAACAAATATATTCGAGGTCGGTTTGTTTTGTGGACTTGAATAATTTTAGGTTATTGATTCTTGAGATATTTCACTTAAGATTGTGATGCTAAATTTAGGAATTTAGAAATGGAGAAGAGAATGTAACCATGAAGCGATGATGATACCAAAATTGAATAAAATGTTGGTAAGAGGACAGAGTGAATACAAGGATTTTGGGTTATGGGGAAATTTAAAGATTTTGTGGAGGTTTTAAAATTTAAGAAGAATAATATTTGAAGGTGTACGTGAAGGAAATACGAAGGTCGATTATAATAAAGAATAAGTTTCTGCATGACATAGTAGTATTAGCTTCAAATAAATTCGAGGACATGATTTGAACAAGTTTGAGGATTTCATAGACTTTGATCTAGACATTTTGGATCCAAGTTAGGACAAGGTGTAGAAATTTAAATTTTTGGGATGATTAAGTGGATAAGGGAGAGTAAGATCAGAAAGAAGGAATAAGAGTTTTAACAAGAGCACGATTCATGAGAAATGCCTTAGAAATTTAGGCCCTGCTTCTAGGAGGGAGTTTTAGTCACCAGACCTAATTTGAGGTGACTTTTCGACCTAGACTTTAGCATGTCTTTTGTGATATTTTGTACACCTCTTGCATGTATGTTTGATACCTTGTGAAAGTCTTGTGCTGTAGTATGGCTAGTATAGCTAGATGAGACCTCAGACAGATATTGTCTGCCATGACCCTGTATGCTATTCTTTCAAATTGGATGATTAGATGAGCTTCTAAGACCATGATTATTGGGGATGAGACTTTAGAAGAAGTACGACCATCTTAATTTCGAGGATAAATTTTCTAAGGAGGGTAGACTTGTAATACCCCTTTTTTAAAATAAGGGTAATTTTGAACTTTCGTAAAGTTTATTATTTAATAATAGGATTCATGATTTATGGAGACTTTTAATTAATTTAATACTATTTAAAATTGGTTTATAATATTGATGTGTTAGCTAGTGAACCCTAGAACTGTTGAGCCTAGAGACTAATCATGACCATGGGAACCTAACCATGTGATTAGAATGACTAATTACAACTTTTTAGGCTAAGGGTATTGGTCATTTTGTGACTTTTGAATTATTTAGTATTTTGATTAATTGATGAATTTTAGATTATTTTAATAATATTTAAATTGATGTATCGTAATTTTGGTCATTTTTTATATTTTAATATTTTGGGAATTTTTATATTTTAATATTAATTTTACGAGATTTGTTTAGTCGGATTTGAGTTTCGTTTCATTCCGACTTGTGTTAGTGACCCGGGTAGCTTAGACTCTAGAAGGAACCCCAAGATTAGTTAGTCATATTGTCCACAAATTCCACTAATTAAGTTAGTAAGTTTAGACTAATCTCACTTGTTAGATTGGTTAAGCTAGAGGCTTAAATTTAACCATTTTTATCCCAAACTTGAATCTAACTTAAATTAACCAAAAGGACTAATTGAGGCCTTATTGGGCTTTCCCCCGAGGCCCAAATAGGATTTAATTGTAGCCACTATAGGTAGGTTAGCCTTCCTTCCTTTCATTTCATTCCATCTTGCCTTTTTTCCTTCACAAGTGTTCTTTCCCAAATTAGTGAGCTTCCCTCTTTGATTTGATCTCCAAATCCTTATATCCCTCCACCAAAACTTCCATCCAACCTCTCATACTACCAAGGGAGGGTGCTAGCAAAGATTTGGAGCAAAGTGCAAGGAGGAGTGTCCTTTTTGGAAGATCTTCGTGTCGGAGCCGTGTCCTTGGGAGTATCATTGGGATTCCACTCCCAATAGGTAAAACCAACCCTATAAATTTTTCTATACATGTTAGTTTTGAATCCATAGGATCCAGCCCCATGCATGTACCCTATTTAGATTAAAATTTGAGGCCATTTGGAGCTCTCTTCAGGATTTTAGATATGTGTCTTGTGTCCTACTTGATAGATCCCAAATTAGGACGCCCAATGTGTATGTATGTATTCTAATAGTTTAAATAGATATTTAGATTCAGTTTTAGAATGGTTAGAGAGTGGATTGATCTTAGTTAGGATGGTTAGAATGAGTTTCATTTGGATACCTTTGTTGGTATCCAAGTATCTTCGCCTACATGTGTTTCTTTTGTCCAAAACAACTCAAATTCGTCATAATATTCATCCACGTTTTTATTAACCAAAGCAACTTAGAAATATCATAACTTTTAGCTTAGAACTCCGATTAATCTTCTATTTTTTAAAAGAACCGTATCGAAGTTAGCTTTCCAAATATATATCTTAATAAGCCAAAATCATTCTGAAACTTTCTGTAAAACTATTTGAGTTCAGCTGTCGGAAAGACAAACGCGTTTCGGTATTTTCGCGATTCTGGGAACTTTCGGACACGAAATGCGATCCGTTTAAAGTTTCGAAAAGCTAACACAAAGGGCTACGACATACTTTAATACTAGAATTTAGTAAAGACCCAATTGGTACAGTATTGGTTTTAAGTAGAAGAGTGACTATACGACAAAGGCATTTTGTAATGGATATTAAACGAATGTAGTATGGATATTAAATGAGCCTATGTAGTATGGATATTAAATGAATGTAGATTATGTAATGCATGATAAGTTAGATGAATGAAATGACATATATATGATATATATCCTCTTTACAAATATGTATATATATGGTTGAATGCAAGCATGTAGGAATGTAATTAATGTAATGTATGTAAGCAATGCATAAATGCATAAATAAAAGAATGATATACAATGTATGCGTAAAAGTACATAATGAATGCTAGATATGAATGCAAGGTATACATGTAATGATATATATGAATGCATAATATATAAATAATGTAATGCAATATATAATGATAGCATGTATGGTAATGTAGAATATATGATGCAAGCATGTATATGTCCACTGTTTTCCCTTTTCCTTACACTTTTCCTTCCTTCCCTTTCTATTTCAGTTTTTCTCCCTTTTTTTCTCTTCTATTTTTACATGTTGTATACAACGTATATAATGTATAGATGCATGTAAGTATGTAATATGCATATGCAACGTAGTGATATATGAATAGATATAATATCTGAACTGAAGTATGCATGTATATGGGATATGAATGAATGATATATATATACGTGTTAAGGTAATGTAATGTATGTATTCACATATATTTTGAGTTAAATATATAAGTTTGTATGCAGGAATGAATGTAATATAATATAGAATATGTATATATGATATGTATGCAGGCATGTATGCAATGTATATATGTATACATGATATGTATGTATGCATGTATGCAATGTAAGTATGTATGTATGTATTTTTATAAACTGAGTTAACCTATTACCTTTTACACACATGCATTCATACACCCTTTGACACCATGAATCCCTTGTCACATACACCTATCTATCACTAAATCTGAGAATATTAATACATATTCTTTCACATACATGCCACACACACACACACACACACACACACACACACACACACACACACACACACACACTCACTTACTCTTTTACCTCTCCTTCTCTCTATATATATATTTATGTGCCTATAAATATAGCTTTCCTATATATATCTATGTATATGAATACGTGAATGTGAATAATATATATATACATTATATGACTAAGTTTGTGTGCTTTGTTAGCTTATGGTTTAGTTTTGTGCTTTATTTAGCTAGTGACTTAGGCTATGAGTTAGTAGCTATCTTGGATACTTGATTTGCATAGACATAGTTTGTTTAGACCAAGAATTGACTAACCTAGACTAATTGACCATTGTTGACCCAACCCTAGCTAGTTTGACCACAGTTGACTAGAGTTGACCTAGCTTGACTTTATAGTTGACCAGAGTTGACCAAGAGTTGACTTTGACCTAAATTGACTTAGACTCATGTAGATTACATTATAATTTCAATTACCATATAAATTGAACTCTTTATAACCTGTGTTGCTATAACTAGGACTTTGTGACTCCAGTTGGCCATCTTTTCATATCAGTTGTTCAGGGTATCAGGCGAGTACATTCTCTGACCGTTTCATACTTGCTAGAACTTATATTCCTGTTTTAGATTACTTTACTTGTATACTGTCACGTTGGTAACACGGGTTGGTACTATATGGATCTTTTCATGAGATGTTATCCCCCTCGGAAGCATCAGATATATCATGTCATGTACGTTTCACTTTTATCATGTATTCTTGTGCTTTCACCATTCATATGCACTCTCGTGATTCATATACTCTCATGTTCACGGAGCCCCCATGTTTATATTCATGTGCACCCATTTATGAGCTCCCATATGAAATCATGTACAATAACATAACTTGAACGGATTCTTGTGTATTGATTGGGGATGGGGGAGTTTAAATAGTCATGTGGACAATTTCCAAAGTAGTGTAGCCATGTACAACCTCTCATGTTTATTATCAAGCCGTTTATATGTCTATCTTGTACTCTGATTCACTAGTCACTGATAGTTCTCTACTTATAGTAGATATTTCCATTACAGTTATCTCTTTTACTTTATGTACATTCCTTCAGTTATTCATGTATCTTACTCTATTGCATGTTTATTATCTTCTGACATGATACGAACTGCGTAAGATATATTTTGCTCGTTCCTGTCCTGACTGGACCTGTTAAAAATATTACAGGTAACATCGAGATTTACAGCTAGCCTAGAGGACCAGTAGAGCTTGGAGTAGATTGCTAGTTTATGGTTTAGTTTTCTCTGTTGGAACTTGTATTGTAATAAGTGGAGATTTGAGTTGTATTTGAGATTGTTTGAGATATTATTATTTTAGAAGTTTATTTAAGTTGTTGCTTTGAGTTTATTATAGACTTCTGTATTATCCTATCGTGCTTAGACTGTGATTGAGTTTCATTATATCTATACTTGTCCTCCATTCGGAGTTAAGATTTGACAAGTATATTATATAATTGCGTGAGTTGTTGATTAGATAGTAACCTAGAAAAGCATTCTACCGCCGACACTGCGGCGTAGGTTGGACGTACCCACTTCTCGTGCCCCTACAATGGGTGCAAGTCGTGACACGTTTTTAGTGGTTGCCCATGCATGTCGAGATTCGCATTAGTGCAAAGTCATGGTAGTACGACGATTAGTTGTACTGCTGCACGTCTGCAGTAAGAGATAAGGAATAGACTTTAGTTGGGAGAGTACTCAATCACAATTTGGACTACTTGAGAAGATTTCTGGGATGACCCTTGAGAATCTCATTATAAACTATCTCGAAATTTGATTCCGACAGTTTTTGTCTACTTCCTTGTTTATCGTTGAATTTGATTCTTGGTATTCATTATTGACTTGATTTTCTACCAAGATAACATTATGGACTAGGTTGCCTCAGTCATGGAATCTAGAGTCTTCTACAGCCATATTAGCTGGTTTGGCAATGAGATAGAGTCTAATTTTGGATGTATTTCTCGGGTGTCGAAATTTAAAGTTTTTGCAGCCAAGCTAGCGGTAATACAAAAATTTTAAATACCATGATTCTAGTGGTATGTACCTTAGTTATGGACTCTATGGATTATCGCTGTTGTACTTACTAGCGTAACAAGGATTCTGGTAACATGGTTCTGAATAGATGGGTATAATTATCAGATTGCAGAATAGATACCATATAGATGGTGCCCTAGTATGGAGTAGGATATCAGCATGGATGTTGTTTAAGTTATAGATTAGATAGAGGGAGCTAGTCTACCTATAGCTTAGAACCATGCCCCGCACCATCAGAGGGATATACTCCAGAGGGGCAGGGCTTTTGCACTGACGGTTGTGGAGACCGACGCTATGAGTGACGAGTTAGCAGGTCTATCCTTCCTGTCCTTTTTTCCATCTTGTTGTGTGATTCCATTAGTACCTGTCTGGGTGTTTTGTGCTGTGATAGATAGTATAGTGACCTGTTCGAGACTATGATATCACGACCAGTAGGAATCATGTTTTGCAAGCTTCAGATAGAATTTTCTCGACCTTGATTGATGGGAGTTTAACCTAGAAGGAGTACGATGATTTGGACAGACCATATGATTATCAGATTGTATCTTGGAAGAATTTTTGAACATATCATCTTTACCTTTCGTTTCATTCTTTTTCAAAAAAAATTATTTTGTTCATCATCAATTAACTTAGGAGTAGGGATAACTTCCGATAACTAGTCTAATTCTTTGTAGAACATTAGTTATAACTCTTTCATAGTATAATGGTTTGATAGCTTGTATTAGGACTTATTCTTAGGTATGGTAGTCTAGTTGACATTAGACTAGTAACCTTTTATAGTTAAATCTCTGTTAATTTTGACTATCAGTTTCATATAGGATGTTAGTCTGCTCAGGAGGTAGTAACCACTCCGGCTCACCAGAAGGATAGTAGGATATATTGATGGTTAGAGCAGTGATATTTCGTGGGTGTACTTTAGAAACAACAAGGATATTCGAGGTCGGTTTGTTTTGTGGACTTGAATAATTTTAGGTTATTGATTCTCAAGATATTTTACTTAAGATTGTGATGCTAAATTTAGGAATTTAGAAATGGAGAAGAGAATGTAACTATGAAGCGATGATGATACCAAAATTGAATAAAATGTTGGTAAGAGGACAGAGTGAATACAAGGATTTTGGGTTATGGGAAATTTAAAGTTTTTGTGGAGGTTTTAAAATCTAAGAAGAATAATATTTGAAGGTGTACGTGAAGGAAATACGAAGGTCGATTATAATAAAGAATAAGTTCCTGTATGACATAGTAGTATTAGCTTCGAATAAATTCGAGGACAGTGATTTGAACAAGTTCGAGGATTTCATAGACTTTGATCTAGAGATTTTTGATCCAAGTTAGGACAAGGTATAGACATTTAAATTTTGGGATGATTAAGTGGATAAGGGAGGGTAAGATCAGAAAGAAGGAATAAGAGTTTTAACAAGAGCACGATTCATGATAAATGCCTTGGGAATTTAGGACCTGCTTCTAGGAGGGAGTTTTAGTCACCAGACCTAATTTGAGGTGACTTTTCGACCTAGACTTTAGCATGTCTTTTATGATATTTTGTTACACCTCTTGCTTGTATGTTTTGATACCTTGTGAATGTCTTGTACTGTAGTATGGCTAGTATAGCTAGATGAGACCTCAGACTGATATTGTCTGCCATGACCCGGTAAGTTATTCTTTCAAATTGCATGATTTAGATGAGCTTCTAAGACCATGATTATTGGGGACGAGACTTTAGAAGAAGTACGACCATCTTAATTTTGAGGACGAAATTTTCTAAGGAGGGTAGACTTGTAACACCCACTTTTCTAAAATGAGGGTAATTTTGAACTTTTATAAAAGTTTATTATTTAATAATATAATTTATGATTTATGGGGACTTTTAATTAATTTAATACTATTTAAAATTGGTGAATTATAATTTTTATGTGTTAGCTAGTGAACCCTAGAACTGTTGAGCCTAGAGACTAACCATGACCATGGGAACCTAACCATGTGATTAGAATGACTAATTACAACTTTTTAGGCTAAGGGTATTTTGGTCATTTTGTGACTTTTGAATTATTTAGAATTTTGATTAATTGATGAAATTTAGATTATTTTAATAATATTTAAATTGATGTATCGTGATTTTGGTTATTTATCATATTTTAATATTTTGGAAATTTTTATATTTTAATATTGATTTTACGAGATTTGTTTAGTCGGGTTTGAGTTTCGTTTCGTTCCGACTTGTGTTAGTGACCCAGGTTGCTTAGACTCTAGAAGGAACCCCAAGATTAGTTAGTCATGGCCCATAAATCCACTAATTAAGTTAGTAAGTTTAGACTAATCTCACTTGTTAGATTGGTTAAGCTAGAGGCTTAAATTTAACCATTTTTATCCCAAACTTGAACCTAACTTAAAATTAACCAAAAGGGCTAGTTGAGGCCTTATTGGGCTTTCCCCCAAGGCCCAAATAGGGCTTAATGGCAGCCACTATAGGTAGGTTAGCCTCCCTTCCTTTCATTTCATT